>JAVLVB010001002.1:119018-133198 GCA_032876305.1 Orestias chungarensis
ACACACACACACACACACACACACACACACACACACACACACACACACACACACACACACACACACACACACACACACACACACACACATATGTTTATATACGTGTATTTATTTTTTAAATTTTTGTTTTCATTGTTAATAGTTTGCATGTTAAAATGTTGGCTGGTTAATACATTACTTTTACATTGCACTTGAACCGCTCACATATTTTATTTTGTAGTATTTGCGTGCACTTCCCCTTCAGGAACCGACCGAGGAAAAGAGCGGGAGACATTGGCAAAAGGTAACACTAAGCTCTGCTCTGCTTTGTGTGTCCCAGTTGTGAACTTAAGTAGTCAACATAAAACGTGCATGCATGTTTGTTTCTGAAGGTTCAATGTGTTTTCAAGACGGACAAAGTGAGTCGCGTTTAAAATTTAAAACGGTTAACCGTTAGGTTAGCAAGCTGGCAGGCAAAGTCGTTCTTCTAGCTAGCTTTATAGGATACATGGGCAGGCTGATGTATTTTTAAAGAAAACTGACTGATCCCAAGTAGCGGTGAATAGTTAGGTATCATGCACTGCTCAATAAAAACTTGAAATCTGTGGTGGAGCTGTGTCAGCGTTGTGAGTGAAAGCAGAAGCTAACTTCATGGCTTGTGCCTTGGGCTAAGTGAAAAACAACTCTTCTGCAAATTAAATTAGCTGGTTAAATAAAATAAAATATTATTGTGTTTGTTTAGGTATTGCTATGATAAGAATTAATGGATGCTACAAGCCCAACTTTACGCAACTTTGACTTATTTGTGAAATAAAATGCTTTGAATATTCTAACAGAGATACTGCACATCTAGTTTTTTTGATCTGTTTGTGTACATTGTTTTATACTGTTAGTATGATGGGTATGATCGTTTGAAATCATGACACGTGTCCTGTAATACAGTATTCTTTGTAAGTTTTCAGATTGTTGGAGCAAGTATGACTTGGCACTTTAAGGTGTGTACAGCTTTTACCACTAGAAGATTTATTTAAACATTGCAGACTGCAGCACAGCCGCTTTTTTTAAATTAGCCCTCCGTCATGCCTTCATGATGATGCATTTGCTCATTTCAGACAAAAGAAGCTCGATCTGACAATGGATAAAAAGGTTGGAAGAACAGGATCAAGTTTAAAATGGGCAATTACACGACCAAGATGAGGAGGGCTCGATGTCAGGAGGTTGTTGTAAATGCTTGGAAACGAAGTGGAAAAAAACCTGAGAATGAACCTTCACACCCCACCATCAAAAAGCCGATGTGTGAAGAGATTGACTTTCTGTCTAACTTTGCTCAAGGCTCTTGATATGCAGTCTGGGGTAATAGTACTAAACGCTTATTCTGTTTTTGTCCTTGCTAAACAAATTTAATAAATAAATTAATTTAGGTTTTTTTTCTGTTTATATTTGTTAATGCCTGCCACATTGTGTGTTGTATTGCCTAATTTAATCCATCATGAAATAAATAATTACTGTCCTTTCCTCAATGCAGGTACATGCAATGGATAACTAACTAACCGAACTAACTGAGCTTGATCGCCTCACTCATCGTCGGAAGTTATTTAGACAGAAAGCTTCCAAAACAAGAAAGATTGCAGATGCTTATGCAGAAATGTTCAAAGTTCATGATACACAGGTAAATATATATTTCACAGTTAGAGTCTTAGTGTAATGTTGGGAGTTAGATGCTTCATATAAACTTTTGAATTCCACAATTGCACCAGTCAGCTGGTTATTTGTGGAAATCTTCAGCCTAATCTATGCTACATCTCAGATATCCCCAAGGACTGACAAACACGTTCAAGTTCACGCAAAAAATCTTGCTTGGTTGATGACTCTAAACTTTCACCCAAACTGCAGACTTTTAAAAATTATCTTATGTTGTGTGTCTAACTCAAGATCTAAGAAGGAGTGGTGGGGTCTGATGGCTCACTCTGTTTGAGCATATTCCACAAGGGTTTTCAGCCAAATAGCACACTGTCTTTCTATTTGTTGTCTTAATTTTTTTTTTTTTGTTAAACCGAATTTAACAATATTATTTTTGTTTGTTTCATTTTGGGCTGAAAGGGACAGGAGTGGGCAAATCTCTCTAAAGTCAAATTTGTGTTCAGGACCCAAGACTTGCTTATGCACCTCTGGTAATGTTTTATTAACTGTTTATAAGCTATTTGGGACATGAAGAGGTTTTTTCTTAGTACCAGTATAAACAAAATGGCCGGAAGTAAACTTGTGAATTGTTGGTTTATTTATTTATTTGTGTTTTTAATTTTTTTTATTTCAGATATTTGTTTGCTAAAAGACTTGCCAGGAAATGTTTCTACTAAACATCTGAATACAAAACAATATATATGCATACTTTTAATTTTATGTTTTTTGTTTTTGTTTTTGGATTTCAAAATCAAGAGTACTTATTATTTTTAAGGCAATCAGTTGCCACAAATATTTTAAGTTTGGAGGTAAATGATTTTGAGCTGTAACCGGTCTATGTTTTTGAGTTGTGGGTAATTAAACCATTGATTGGAGAAACTAATAAATGTTAAGTTCTTGAAACATAAATATCTTGACTTCATGCTTGAAATTATTAGGTTTCTTGAGTTATTGCAATGAGACAGATGAACAAAATATTCTGAGTAGCAGAAACATAACATTTTTCAGTTTGCTTAATTAGTAAATCTAATTTAATGATAATTTAAAATTACGCTTAACATGAACTCAAAATATATATATATATGATATACTCAAGTTTTTCAGTTTATGAATTCAAAAAACGTGAGGCAGTTGATTGCCTTACTTGTTTAAAGTTCTGCTTACTTATTCGGGTTTACAGTGCAGTGTAGCTGAGTAAACGTTGAGGCTTAAGCTTTGAGTGATTCATCTTTTGATTTGATTTGAGTTTCTTACTGGGGTGCAGATAGACGGTGTTTCAGACGGGGTTTTGACACACCCAGATTTGAATGCCCTTCGATCAGTCCCCCTCACTTATATAAAAAAAAAAAAAAAAAAACTGCTTCCTTTCTTTTGTTAAGGCAAACTTCACGGGAAAATCAAAAGATGAATTCACAATTTTAATTTATTGCATGTTAGTGCATGATTTGCAACAACTCGTTTATTGAGCTGGGCAGTAGTGATGGGTAGATGAGGCTGGGGCGCAGATAGAGGGTGTGTCAGGTTTTGACACACCCAGATTTGAATGCCCTTCGATCCGTCCCCCTCACTTTTATTTAAAAGCAAAACTGTATTGATACTGTGTCGATATTATGTCACTAAATACTGACACCTGCTGGTTAAAATAAAAATTCCTAGAGGAAACGTAGATAGACTGATTTGATGAACCAGTGTAAACAATAACATTTAAGTCATTGTATGTTATTGTATATTATATATTGTTTTATTTCATAACCTAAGTTAAATTGAAAATATGTGATATTCTTAGATACAGCCAAAAAATAATGTAAACATGTACCATAAAGTGAGAATTTAAGTGAGCGTGTTTGAAATAAGGATGCTTATGGACTGGGGTTTTTCTTCCCAAATTTTTATTCATTTATTAATTTTACACACGCGTCACACACACAGAAACAGATACACGCACACATAAAACTTTATTTTATTTTTTGTTTACTGAATGCAATTTTTGTATTATTTGGGTGTCTACCAACATTTATTTTGAATTATTCTGAAACAAGAGCTTTATTTTTTTTTCACTGAACAGCATTTTTGTATTATTTGGGTTTCTACCAGCTTTTATTTTGAAGTATTCTGAACCAAAAGGTTTATTGCATTTTGAGCCATATTGCAGTAAAATAATGTTTCACTGTATTTTTATATGGAAGAGTATTTTGATGTTATTGTAATATTATAGTGATTTTTGAGACAAGAATAGTTTCATATTGTTGAAGTTAACTGTAATGGTTGAATGTTTTGATATTGTTACTGAGTCAATACTAAACCGCTCCTAGCAGAGCAAAGCAAAGGTTAAAATCCCATATGTAGAGATTATTTCTGTCTTTTAATTTTCTTTCCATAGTGGTGTGGGGGTTATAATTTTTTGTTGATGAAAAAGGGGGTCTGTTTGGGGACATTACAAGTCAATGCCTCTTGAAAGATAAGGGGTTCTTCCATGGTAAAGCTAAAATAAGGTTTTCCATAAACTGGTTGGCATATTCCTTCCATTATTTTTAGGACTTATTTAATTTGGCAGACAACTAAATAAAAGTTATTCATCAAGCATGTTCTACATTTGGTTACTCGTCAGTTGGTTTTCCAATGAAACTTAACAAAGGATTTCACAGTAACGATTGTTATTGCCAATAATTGTCCCTGTAGAAGTGGTCGCTTACGGAAAAGGTGTGAGTCTGTGTTGACTACAGTGAATTAATTTAGAGATTTGGTCTCATAAGAATATCTAACTGAAAATTTTCCCAAGGGCAAATGAAGACAAAAAAAGATGTTACAGATGTATTATAGTATACTGATAGTGTTTTGTTACACTAAATGATTCTTACCACACCTTATTCTATTTTGTTATAACAAAATAGTGTGTACACTGAATCTGATAGTGAACAAAGAGGAGAAGCAAGAATGTCGGAAAGATGTTCTATTAATGCCAATAAATACTTGTCAACCACAACACACATAAACTGTTAATAATATGTGAAAACAGAAAAGTGTGATTAGTGACTTTTTGGTGTTTAGGATAACTAATTAAGAATTTAGGAGCAATTAAAGACTACTATTTATTGCTTGCTTTATTTGGTTTTATTTACATTTACTGAACATTAAAGCTGTAGTAGGTGATATATTTCTTTTGCATTGGCTTCCCTCTTTGATCCTATTGTATTCTGTAGAAATACTCCACCAATGGTCAGAAGCAACCAATCAGAACCAGGGGGAAGGTTTTGACACTGTCAGTCCCGCTGATAAATGCAACTCAAATTGTAAGTTTGCTGTAAAATGCTAATGACCGAGAAACAGCTTACCAGTATGGTAGTGTCGGTTGCAATGCTGACTTGCCTGTGCATGAGCATGACATGGCTGACAGTGATGAGACCTTGCCCATGGCTCTGATTATTTGTTTCTGACCGGGAGCAGTATAGTTCTGCATAGAGCAGTGGAACCACAGATAGGAGAGATGATCTTAATTGTTGTCATAAACATCAATATCATAGCCTATTTTCTGGACATAGGGACAGTATTAACGTATGCAAAAAGTCATACAAAAATGTATATATGTAATGCAAGGACAATTTTTTTCCTTGATATGAACAATATAGTCTTTTTTTTTGGTCAGGAAACTTTCTACAACATGCGCTGTAATGCTAGAGTTTAAGGAAATACAAAGTTTTACTAATGGTCTTGGGTAAATGGGCCTGTGTTTTCAGCAAGCTTTCGTAAAATACTGTGAATTAAAAGCAGGAAAAAATACATAAATGGCTGTATTCTAATGAGCTTTGGTTAATTCAGGGTGAATGTGTCAGTGCTACTTCACGTTTTGAACTTATTTAGTGAAATAGGGTCAAGTAGCTTTTCATTGCTGTTTTAATTTTGTTTTCTCTTGCTCTCGAAGAAAGCTACGCTTTTCACTCTGTCTCCCAACCTTACCCTTATCTGTCATGCTTTAGCCCTGTGTTTGTGTCTTTTTCATTCTCTTTGTAGCATCTCTTTACATAACTTCCGAAACCAAAAAATATGGATCTGGTCAGCTGGTCTCTCAACTCAATTGTTCAAATTTTCCTGATGGGAAGACAGGGCAAAGGGGAACCCTCGTGTCCAGACCGGATAGCGTTCGCAGGATATACAATGGATTCCTGGATGAAGTGGAAGATTGTGTGTCTGTCGAAAATGTCAGTCGAGGATGTGGAAGATCTGTACATGATTGGATTTATGATGACAGGATTTCTGCTTTTTGGCATCGGCGGTTACCTGATTTATCAGCAAAATAAGAAAACGTCGGCAATTGCCCTGGCCATTGAAAAGCGGCTGGGAGCGTATGAAGGCGTCTGGAGAGCGACCAATACTAAGACTGAGATGGCGAACCATAAACTGGATGCGATTCGGGAACCGGATCGCAGGCAGGCTGCGGGTTCTTACGGAATGGAATAATCTTGGAGGAAGTTGTTCTCTCAGACGGGCGGAAAGGTCCAGATTCGGCTGATCGGACTCGCCATCGAGAGACAGCGGGACTCAAGGTAGACAGAAAACATAAAGTCTACCTGACCCGAACAAATCATTGTTTTCCCTATTCGGCTCCCCGGGTCGACCTTGACGGTCTGCTATCTTCAACTTCTCCTGGAAGCTATGTAAACAAGCTGCTCCTTCCCATTGCAACCCTACCCTGACATCTGTGGAACTGTTTGAACTGAGTAGACTTATGTTATCATCGAAGGGCAGAGCAGCTCACAGCTCACAGACCTACACATACACTCACACATACTAATACCAGCTCTACATACGCCTTCATCCTCATCTTCATCCCAAGGCTCTGTTCTGTTTTGTAATTGTTTGCTCTTTTTTGTGCAGAGGTTTGTTTTGGAACTTCAAGCTGTATCCTGTCAAGGATAAAGTGTGAATTGTATTTTTTTCCCTCATCTTTCCCTATGTGTTATTTTCCCTTGTCCTGGGAAGGACATGTACGGCAGCGCGCGCACGCGCAGCAGCCAAGGGTCTTCATGACCGCCTGTAATTCCGTTAGTGATCATGTACCCCATGTGTTGCGAATGACAATAAAATGATTCTGATTCTGATTCTGATATATTTCTACTAAGATCAGGGGTGGGCGATTCCGGCCGGTGTCCTGCAGGTTTTAGATGTGTCTCTGCTTCAACAAACCTGAGTCAAATAATCAGGTCATTGGGTGGACTCCAGAAAACTTGACTTTGACGGAGGCGGGGCGACATCCATCTGATTCAGGTGTGGTGGATCAGGGATACATTTTAAACTTGTGGGACACTGGCCCTCGACGAATGGAGTTGCCCACCCCTCACTTAGATTGATATACTACAGCTATTGTGAACAAACTGCTAAAGACACATCTTGATAATCAGCAAAAAAAAAAGCAAAGATATTTCTTTGCCCATACTTTTTTTAACATCTTTCAATTTCTTTAAAAGTCAAAATTCTAACAAGAAACTTTAAGGATTCCATCATTAAACATTTTTTTGTTTAAAGTTTAAACAGAGACCCCTAAAGTAACTTGAGACTGCACACATTCCGTCTACAGTGTAAATATGGAGCCTATACAAGTTTAGCCTTTAAATTAAGATAAGGACTGGGAAGATAAAATCACTGATTTACATTCCACTTTATTATTATTATTTACTTTTTAATTTTTTTATTTGTCCAGCTATTCGGATATAATCCTATCATTATCATGCATATGAGTAGAAGGCCAAATCAGCGAGACACAGACTAAATTATCTTACTGTATGAAATACAGTTTATGGAAAAACTGTAAACATACATTTGCTATTCAAAGGTGGTGATGGTGATGACACCAGTCCTGGTGGTACTTCAGGAGAAGTAGAGCATTTGGGAGAAGTTACAAAACCATTTCTACAGTAGAGCAACAACACATGAACACTACCAGACGCTAGCATTGAGATAAGTTGCTCTTGACTGTAATAATAGCTTTTGTTGCAATTTGGAGTTATTCTATTAAGTGATTGTGTTGTTAAATATTTCTGTCTGCTGCAGATTTGCTGTTATGTATCCCAGATCAAACATGACCATTTGTGTATTCCAACCTTGGATTTACTGTAGGTTGGGGTTCATTAGTATTCCCTTATTATGTGCAACTGAGGCATTTGATATTTTATATGATATGACTATGTAAATTAGTAACTTATTATATTGTAAAATCTTTATTATCTTAGTACTATTGCACTAACAGCAGTAAAGTTGCCGTATATTACAACCTCAGAAGTTACAGTAGGTCTAATAGGTGGGCTTTTATTTGGAATTTGCTATAAGTGTGTGTGCGCACGTGCACAAATGCGTTTTGCTTGTGCCCATGCATTTATGTGTGGGTTTGAACATGTATGTGTGGGAACATGAATGCGTGACAGGCCCAGAGTGGCCTGGTTACATGACTGACTCCTGGCCTGAAAAAATCTCCCAGTCCGGCCCTGTCTGCATGTGCATATGTCTGGGACACTCAGATAGGGGAAAAAAGAGTCGTTTGCTCGTCTTTGTTGTGTTTTCTGTTTATGGGTAAAACGTATTTTTCAAAAAATTTCACCAACAACTATTTAAACACAAAAAGAATAATCTGCCAATCCACTTGGTTTATTATCAAAAACTGTCCCAGATTGACAACAGAGTAAAGCATAGGTAGCCTAACTGAAACGATTAGTCACAGGTAATCACTACTCATATCTATTAGAGCGCGAATGTGTGTTCCACTGTTTTTTTAATTCTTTTTATAGATGTACTGAAGGTAACTATATCACTGTGGTAGCTTTTTAATGAAGGACCAGAACATTACAGAAAATAATGAGGCCTACATATGGGATAAATTTTGTGCCACTACGAATTGAAATTAAATCTTTGAAATTGAATCTGAATGTGTATCATTCATTTTGAACCTGAATTGATCATTTTGAATAATTGCTTTTACAATCTGAATCTGAATAGACTAATCTGAAATTGAATCTGTTGGTTTGAATGTGAGCGGCAGCTGGCCTGACTTACATGAAGACATACATGACGCTTCTTGTCATACATGTGGTGCTTAATTTCATTTTTTTGTTGTACAAAACTGAGCATTGGGCCGCTGGCCACTAGACATCCCTCCAGCAGGTGTTTCCTCCAGGTAAAGTAAACGTAAACGCGTATTGTTGCCATCTGCGTTCAACTAGTTTTGCCCAACGCCAGGCCCCGGATGTGTGGCGCAAAATTTTTTATTGAAAAACTGAATCTGAATGGAGAGAAGAGAAACTAAAAATTGAGAATGAATTAAGAAGCTGAATTTTTCAATAAAATTAAATACAGTTTTGGTATTATAGTGATACACATTCAAACCAACAGATTCAATTTCAGATTAGTCTATTCAGATTTTAAAAGCACTAATGCAAAACGATCAATTCAGATTCAATCTGAATGATTCACATTCAGATATAAAAAATTCCATTTCAATTCCTAGTGGCACAAAATGTATCCCATACATACAGATGACAAGTAATTGTAGAATTGTAAATCAAACACATGCAAAATGAAAATCAGAATTACAAAAAATGACAGACTGCAATGAGGCAGAAGGAAATGTTGGTAGGCTCAGTATTTGCATCTTTACATACTAATATTTTAACCCATATAAAGAAGAAATTTTTTTTTAATGATAATTTAAGAACACATGTAAAGATCACACAAACATAGAACACTTTTGTTGTATTATATCAAGCATTTTAAATTTAGTATGTATAACTTTTATATATTTTTTTTTTATTGCTATAAATAATAACTTCTACTAAAATAGTAAAACAAAATATCCTGAACATTTATAGTAATCTTGATATGATACATAAACTTAATGGACACTACAGTATGAACACATGCTACAGTAATGTAAGAAAATCATAACTTTGTAGGCTGCTCATTATATGACTTCTACTAATAGTCGACCAGGCAGGCTATCTGCTTGGATAGCCAGTCTGCAAAGGGCTAGTTTACTGAGCATGCTGTTTGTAGCTTGTCAACTCTATTTTTAAAACATAGTTACATCAATAAGTACATCTTGGCAGAATATGTTTGTACTAGTAAGTAAGTAAATAAGTAAAAATGATTTATAAAGCATGTTTACAACAGCTAAGTCGCTGACCAAAGTGCTGTACAGAAGAATATAAAATAATAATAAAAGAGCATACATTGACAAGCAACAAATCACAAATATTGAAAAATGGGAGGACTAAATGAATCGGAAAGCTAATGAATATAGGTGTGTTTTTAATCTGGATTTAAAGATGAAGACAGTGGGGACATATCTGATGTCTGAGGGTAACTGGTTCCAGAGTCGGGGAGCAGCCACAGCAAAGGCCCTATCACCTTTCTGTTTCAGGCAAGATTGAGATATATTTAAAAGTCCTTTACCAAATGACCTGAGGGACATGCTGGCTGACTGGTACTGGAGAAGCTCACTGATGTAGGCAAGGGCCTGTCCCTTAAGAGACTTGAAAACCAAAAGTAAAACTTTAAAATCCATTCTAAAATGAATGGGGAGCCAGTGCAGGGATGCCAAATCAGGGGTGATATGTCCATGCTTCCTTGTACCAGTCAGCAGTCGTGCTGCAGCATTTTGAACCAACTGCAGACGTGAAAGTAAGAAGAAGGGGAGACCAAAGTAAAGATAATTACAGTAATCAGGTGAGATGTTAATGAATGCCTGGATTACTTTTTTCAGGTCGTTATAAGATAAGAATAGTTTAAGGTGGGATATGATTCGTAACTGGTAAAGACTATGCTAAACAACCAAGCTTATCTGTCTGTCAAGGCAGAGCCCTGAGTCAAGTATGACCCCCAGGTTTCTGGCATGCGATTTGACAAATGGAGCGAGGTGAGCTATTTTGCTTGCAACAGTGCTTATACATTTAGGAGGGTCAAAGATGATGACTTCTGTTTTGTCAATGTTTAACTGGAGATAGCAGTCCAAGACAAAAGAACAAAACACGATGGAAGCTGAGGCATAAGTGTAAGTTGTTTCAAAAAATTAAGTAGGAACTGACATAGAGGATGCACTCTCTTTCCTTTGCTGTGATAAGGAATGCTTTTTTTAACCTAATCTCTAACAAATTAATTTATCTTCTAAAATTCCCCCTAAATTCAATCAGGTGTTTAAAAAATTTGATTAACTCACTTAATCTGTAAATGTAACATTCCAAAGCAAAATATCTCCTGATTAGATTAAATAATTATCATCTCAAGAAAATCTTCAGTCATTGTTTCACTTAAAAAAAAAAAAAAACTGAGTCTAGTTAAATTGATTTATTATTTGTTTTTTTTTGAATATTTTTATGTTATATTATGTTTTTTTAATATTAACTATTATTTATGACTGGGTTATAATTCAACCATAATTATAACAGTAGAAGACAAAGAGTAAAGGCTATGGGCTGATGCACATGGAAGATGGCAGTTTCTACACAATAACAGATGCACAGACCGGCCACAATTATAACAGGAGGCAACATTAATGATTCAGTATGATTAGGGGGCACCAAATTTAAATTTTTTTCAAAGGTAACAGTTTGAATATAGTAAATGCTGAACACATATAATTTATAAATGTGGTTACGTTTTTTTAAAATGTTTTTTAGTGTTCCTTTTTTGTGGGGGGGCCGGGGGTCAAAACAACCAATCAGATTTTTTTTATAATTACAAACAGGGACAAGTGTTTTACAATTCTCTATAGAATATAATTTGTCTGTTTTTTGTTGGTATAGATTTAACATTTTGCACCACTCCGTTAAATAGAAAGGTTTTTGTGTATGTTGGTTTGCAGTATTTGGTGCAGATGAAAAAAAAATGTATATGGACCTGGCCTCTACTTTTTTACCTGACAGGTGTGAGAAAGCCTTACAGGCTGATCACACTTGTTTGTCTGTTCTATTTTACTCTGCGAAAAATCTGACTGATGACTTTTGCACATGCAGCTGTATTTTTTTACAAAGAAACCAGAAATGCAATGTGAATAAAAACTATTGTAATTTCAGGTATTACACTGCCTATAAATTGACTGGTTGCTCATCAGTTTCTCATTTAATATTGTATATTGTGTTGTGTAGGTTGCATTCATACATCACCAACAACCTTTCTGTGGATCTTCACCTTTCCTATTTCATCATTCATTTTGTCACTTTTATAAGCTTTCCCATTTTCTTCTTCACAAAAGAGTGTACTGCTTATGCAACTACCATTTTGAGAGGGCATATTAGGAACAAGAGAAATGACAATCATCAGAGAGTGATTATCTTCAGAGCTACTCTTTTACAGGATAAAGCTAATACATAATGAAAGCCTCTTATTTAACCAGCCATAAGTGATCCCCTTATCCATTATAACCAAAGCATAATATGTATTTCTCACCTATAAGGTGATCAAAGACATGATGGCGCTGAGGCACTCTGAAATGAATACAACTTTGACCCACATCTCCAACCATTCTCCCAAATTAGAAATCCATACTTCATTTCTTGGGCAAGAACCTCAGTTTCTGAGAGGCTGATGGCTTATATGGTCCTCGATGATAGGTACTCAGTCTGTGTTCAGGCAAACTCTACCACCAGGCAAACTTGTGAAAAAAAAAAGTCAGAATAATAGAAGAAAGGATTACAGAAGGGTGGGCTGACCTTTAGATAATCATCTCTGAGCTGGGTTAAGGATGCACATCTTTTTTGCAGAATAATTAAGTTTGACTTTCTTATAGAAGGGATTAGATCTTAGGAAAAATAGCCTAAGGTATACATTTTGTAAAATGGTATGTATGCCTTAGTTTGTTAATTTGATTTGGCCCTTATGATTTGTAAGTGGGATGTCGGTCTACAGTTAAGTCACCTGTATATTAAAAAGAAGGAGCTAGAGCAGTAACACCAATTATTTAATGCTTTACCATAAAAAAACACATTTATACATTGTATACATTGGATGCATTCAAAGGCATAAAACATGGCTTATGTTCAGATGGTTGAATTTCAAAGCAGAAGTATTGTACACATGATGTCTTAAAAATGCAAATGAATGAGGTCTTTCCATTTTTAGGAAGCAGCCCTGCTGCTTTTTTCCTAACTGATGGCCAGTATAAAGAACATTGCCAAGATGATAACCACATGATAACTATGTTATAATGGATAAAAGCAGAGCGCTGTTACTGATAGTACTACTTATGGATATGTGTATATATTTTTGAATGGTCATGTGAGAACCTTTTGGTTCTAATGTGAAAAAGAGCCTAATTTTACAGTCACCAGCTATGACAAGGCGTTCCTTCAAAGTGATCTGACTAATGAGTCAGAGGGATAATCAGAAGTGTCCTAAAGCCAATGACAAGTTGGATACATTTTTGTAATTTTTTGTGTACAGCTTTCAAGTACAGTTTTTCCATTAAAAGAATAAACAAATAAAAAAAAAAAATAGCCTCTGCATTTGGTCTCCATCAAATAAATGGTAGAAAAAAAAACATATTGAATGTCATTGGAAGACTAAGATTTAACTTATTGGGTATCATTGCAAACACCATGTTAAAAGGAGTAATCCCACCTAAAATAATCTTGCAATCATCATACAGAAAATTTAAGCTTTGCAGTTACTATCATGTTGTTGGACTTACTTTCATCAGAAAATTTTAAAAGGAATACACAAGTGCTAAGAACAACCTCCTGAACTGGTACATATTGAGAGGAATTTTAGATGAAACTGAGCATACAACACTATAAACATGTCTATGTGTCAGCCTGCCAGTGAGTCTGTGCTCCAGGAGGAGCCTGCCAGTGAGTCTGTGCTCCAGGAGGAGCCTGCCAGTGAGTCTTTGCTCCAGGAGGAGCCTGCCAGTGAGTCTTTGCTCCAGGAGGAGCCAGGGGCAGAGCCTTCGCCCCAGGAGGAGCCAGGGGCAGAGCCTTCGCCCCAGGAGGAGCCAGCGGCAGAGCCTTCGCCCCAGGAGGAGCCAGATGCAGAGCCTTCGCCCCAGGAGGAGCCAGACGCAGAGCCTTCGCCCCAGGAGGAGCCAGACGCAGAGCTCTCGTCCCTGGAGGATCCAGAGGCAGAGTCCTCGTCCCAGGACACGCCTCTCTCTCCTGTGTTTCCCGAGGGGGTCTGTTGCGACTCGCCTCTGGCTCCTGTGTTCCTCAAGGGGGTCCGGTGTGACCCGCCTCTTTCTCCTGTGTCTCTCGAGGGGGTCCGGTGTGACCCGCCTCTTTCTCCAGTGTCTCTCGAGGGGGTCCAGTGCGACCCGCCTTTGTCTCCTGTGTCTCTCGAGGGGGTCCAGGGCGACCCGCCTCTCTCTCCTGTGTTTCTCGAGGGGGTCCCGTGCGACTCGCCTCTCTCTACTGTGTTCCTCGAGGGGGTCCCGTGCGACTCGCCTCTCTCTCCTGTGTTCCTCGAGGGGGTCCAGTGCGACCCGCCTTTCTCTCCTGTGTCTCTCGAGGGGGTCCAGTGCGACCCACCTCTCTCTTCTGTGTCTCTCG
>JAVLVB010001002.1:159441-170823 GCA_032876305.1 Orestias chungarensis
AAAAAGTCCATGACTTCACACACATGCATGCAAGCAAGCACATTTGTGTGGATATCATCAAAATCCATGAAGCTGCTGTGTAACAGGGTTTTCGTGAGATCAACAAAAATAAAATAATAGTGGGAGAGGTGTCCTAACATCACTTCTCTTCTTCAGAGAAATCAATGAAACCTAAAAAAAAAAATTAGCAAGCACCTCACAGTAAGGTATAGCCAAGGGATGGCTCTTGACTTTTTTAATAAAGGTAATACAATACTACTGTGTATTGTCACTGTTAAATTTCACAGCATTCCTATGAACATTTGTAAATTAACTTGGATTATACCCTGCATGTATTTTAAGGATTTGCACCCTGTATATATATATATATATATATATATAGATACTTCTGTAAGAAGTGGTTTTGGAGAATTTGTGATGTTTTACAATAGGTGACCAAGTTGTTCTTGAAAGACACTTAAAAGCTTTGATTCTAATTAATTCTAATCTTTTTTGCGTGAAAGTCCAATCACAGAAATCAAAATAGTATATTTTTCTGTTTCTATCATTGAATATTCAGGTACTTGCAAACATAGCACACACAAACAATGTTGGTTTCCTCCCATTATTTTTTTCGAATGAACCCTTTCGGGTTTGTGTGTGCATCTAACAGAAAGTAAGGTGGGAATTACTCCAGACATTATTTCATGCATTTCATTAGTTAGGCAAAAAATAATTTCCCTGCCAGCAAGGTTTGTAATTCATCTATTTTTGCTAATCAAAATTTAATATGTTGACTATTACTACAGGGACAATATGAGGATTGGGCTTTTCAATTTACAGAGTGAGTAAAAGTATCTTCCTGCTTTTGAAGTTTTTCTTCCTATTGTGTGTCATTTCTATGAAAAAAAATATTTATATTTATTTTCAATTCAAATGATCATACTTTCCCCTACAAATAACATATTACCACAATATTTTGTCATCCTCCGCATGCTTAAAAATTGTAATCACAAATGTTCTTGCTTTGAAAAATTATAGTATTATAAACATATCACTAGTTAATGTACGTAGCTCTTTGGGTTACTATAAGTTGCGGATCTTATACTTAGATGGTGATTTAGTTTAATTAAATAAAAGCAAATATGTGAGACTTTTAAAGTCCAGCAGTATTAACAGTGACTTAATTACCTGTCTTCTCTAGGTAAAAGTAAGAATTAGTCGAGTTGGTGATCTAATTTAATTGGGTCTCGTAGGGGTGGATTCTCATGGTGTGTGTATTCTCTACAGAAAAGGACAGAGGAAAACGCTTGGGGGGACAAATCAAACTTGAACTTATGTTAGGACTGGTGTGATGGCTTGCAGGGACATGTTCAGCATTTGACACACAGATAGCTGCAAGGATACAAACAACAACACAAACACATACAGGAAAATAAGTACCTGTCCTGTATGCTGGGCAGCAGCCTCACAATATTACCGATGCAGAATTATTTGGAAAAGGGCTCCAAATATGTATTTTCTCTATGAAAATTTGAGTATAATTCAAATACAGTGGTAGTATAGTTAAGGAATTGTTGAGTCCTATAAACATTACACAAAGCACAATTAATCAGACCTTTTAAATGTATTTAAAACATTACAACCTTCACTGATGCATTTCTTTTGCAGACGTATGTGTTAGCTTTACTTTGTTGTGTTATAGATCCTGCAGAGAACATCTATTACTGACAAACAATGCTGCATATTTTCCTACTTCATTAATCCTTTGCATCCAAGTTTAAGATATTATGTCTCGTTTTTTTTTTTTTTTTTTTACTACAGTGATTATTCTTTATTCTTGTTTTTCATCACATCAAGATAGTGCTTTCTTAAAATTTTATATACATCGACTGATTTAATAGATCAGCAGCTAAAAAGTTTTTTGAATGCAGGATTTTTTTTTTTTACAACAAAAAAATAAATAAATTCCCTTCTGTATTATCTCCACAAAGTTGTCTGTATTATGAGAATCCATCAGATCATTAAATATGTATATGTATATATATATATATATATATATATATATTTAGACAATTGGTCTAGACTGCTGCAGCCCACTTGCCAACTACCTAGGCCAAAGGTCAATCTAGGCTGTTCTCATCTTTGGTCCGACGCTGGTGGAACGATTTTACATAAACTATCAGAGCATCAGATTCCCTGTCCACCTATAAGAAATCCTCGAAGACCCGGGTCTTCCGAGAGTATCTTTTGCCCTGAAAGATCTAAATGCACATAATACTTCCAGGATATGGCAGGTAACTTATAATTTGTAAACTGTGTTCCAGTTCAATGTTTAACCCTATTATGTAAGCTGCTTACAAAAAAAGTCAGATAAACGAATAAATGTAAAATGCATAAATGTAATTATTAAAAGATGATTGTTCATCAAAAACTCAGAACGACACAGATATTTTGACATCATGGAAACGTAAATCAAACAGTAAAAGGTACTAATATATATATATATATATATATATATATATATATATATATATATATATATATATATATATATATATACACACCACTTCCCACCCTCCGCAGGTGGTTACTCTTTCTCAAACTCGGGTTGAGCTTTTCAGTATCTTGGCTGTGCCCAGAATTGCCCAATTATGGACTGAGATGTCTGTTGTTGTTGCTGGGTTCTTTTTTAGCCATCTTGTTATGTGCTGGTATGTGCTGGAATGTCTCAGGGGCATCCTTGCACAGCCTACACCTTGGGTGTTGTCTGGTGTGGTAGATCTGAGCCCCTATTGCTCTGGTGTTTAGGGCCTGTGCTTGTCTGGCAAGTAATAAGTGCCTCTGGGCTGTCCTTGAGTCCAGCTCTTTCCAGCCATTGGTAGGATTTCCTGATGTCAGCCACTTCAATTATTTGTCTGTGGTACATCTAATATAGGGGCTTATCCTCCCAAGGTGGTATGGCCAGTGCCTCTTCCTCTTTTCTCCATTGACATTCACTGAGCACATAGTCTGTTGGGGCTTTGTCCTTGATGTATTTAAGGATCTCAGATGTTTCATCCTGGACAGTGGCTCTGACACTCACTAGTTCTCCACCTCCTTCCTTGCGGCTCATGTACAGTCTCAGGGAGCTGGATTTGGGGTGGAACCATCCATGTATGGTTAGTAGCTTCCAAGTCTCAACATCCATGGTCTTTATCTCCTCATTTGGCCAGTTCATTATCCCCACAGGGTATCCTATTACTGATAAGGCATAGCTGTTTATTGCACAGATCTTTTTCTTGCCTTTGAGCTGGCTTCTCAGGACTTGGCTAAATCACTGTAGGTATTTGGCTGTGGCTCCTTTCCTTGTGTTCTAGATGAGATTGGCATTCGCTTGGGGTATTCCCAGGTACTTGTAACTGTCCTCAATGTCTGCTATTGTTCCTTCTGGGAGTTAGACCCCTTTGGATGACCTTCCCTCTCTTTGTAACCATCCGACCACACTTCTTTGGTCCGAACGACATCCCAATGTCAGTGCTGTAGATCCTGGTGGTGTGGATTAGTGAGTTAATGTCACGCTCACTCTTGGCATACAGCTTGATGCCATCCACGTAGAGGAGGTGACCGATGGTGGCCCCATTTCTTAGTCGGTATCCATAGCCAGTCTTGTTAATGACTTCGCTGAGGGGGCTCAGACCTGTGCAGAACAGCAGCAGGGACAAAACGTCTCATGGGTATATGCCACATTTGATGGAAATTTTTGCAAGAGGTTTGAAGTTTGCTGCAAGCGTGGTTTTCCACATCACCATCAAGATTGCAATGAAGAATCCTGTTGATGTTGTACATCCCTAAGCATTCAATGATCCAAGTATTTGGCATTGAGTCATAGGCTTTCTTGTAATCAATCCAGGCAGAGCAGATGTTGGCATGTCTGTCTTTGCAGTCCTGGGTGACTGTTCGGTGTACCAGGAGTTGATGTTTGGGTCCTCTTGTGTTTATGCCAATGCCCTTCTGTGCCATGCTTATGTATTAATCCATGTGCACACTGATCTTAGCCACAATGACTCCTGACATGACCTTCCATGTTGAGGAGAGAAAGGTTCTTAGCTGCTAGTTGGATGGGACTGAACCCTCTGAGGGATCCCTTGTGATCAGAATTGTGCCCCGTTCAGTTCACCATTCAGGGTGGGTCCCATTCTTTAGCAGCTGGTTTATTTGAGCTGCAATTTGCTCATGGAGGGAAGATCATTTATTTAGCCAGTAGATGTGGGTGATGGCAGGTCCTGGTGCTGTCCAGTTTTTGATACATAAAGCCCTTAAGCAATTCCCCATAATAAGCTTGCATGTAGTGACATTGGAGAGGAATACTACCTTATTACAGGTAAAAAAAAACATCAGAGGAAATCAAAAATACACCTCATTACAGATAAACTATATATTGTTGCAATGAATGTTTAAACAACTCCACCATACTCCACCATACAGTATGTGATGAAAAATCAGCTGATAGTCCCAAAAAACACAACAAACAATCCTATACCACTGTGATTTTACTTTCTAGAAGACTGAGTTACCATTTTTTAAATGTTACTTCATATTATTGATCAAGGAATGCATTCAGTGGAAACTCTTGTAGACAAGGTTAGGTTCTACTTTTCTATAAGGTATATGCAAATACTGTAGTTGGTAGGAATGCTAGTGTTGCACTAACAGCAGTGACCCACTCAGCCCTACTTTCCACCCACTAAGAGGGTGAACACAGCTAGCCTTGAAAAAGAAAAATGGCTGTAATTTGAATCATGCATCCAATTTTCCAAACTAATAACAGATTTATGCAGTTACCTAAGTCACATATTTCTCCCATACGTGGCTGAGAGTATAGGTAATATCTACCAGGACCCCATCTGGATGTAAATGTGCCTGTTCTTTTAAATGAGCGGCATTACCAGCACAAAAAGCCATCAGAATCCTCACACCTCAGCCTCGCTCTAGCTATGTAATCACTTTGTGGACTGGATATTGCATTTATTTTTTAATATTTCACTTTCCCCAGTCTGTAAATCTCTCTTACTGAGCTAGTTCCCCTGCATGCGATCCATTTTTATTTTCACTCTATATGGTATTTATTCCCTAGAAATTAGATATCAGCCTGACTGTCCCCTATTATTTCTAACCATAAATAAGGACTCTTATTACAGCCAAGAAACCACTCTCTCCAGTCGATCTTTTGGTGTCTCGCTACCCTATTTCTCTCTAAATCTTTTATCCCTTTTATCTGCATTCTAACATTTCTCTTTCTCACATTCACCCCTTGGCAGCCTCCCCATCTCCCCTACATTAACTATCATTGCATTAAATCAGGTAGAACACATTAAAACTTTCATGCACAGCAGACAATAGCTTTTATGATTGCCTGCCGTGTTGGTCTGGTTGTGTGGCATAGCCCTAGAAAATGCCATTTGTATCACCTCATTTCATAAAGCCATACTGCACAAATAAAACATTGGAGAGTATAAGAAGGCAGACACTCAGCACCATTATGGTTATGTCAAGTGTTGTAGGGACATGAAAGTCACATGGGACAAAATAGAAGGATTTAAACATTAGAGAAACTGTGGAAGAAATCACATGAATCTATTCAAAAGTCATATAAATATACAGAAAAATACTGAAAGATATACTAAAGATATACTGAAAAAAATGGCTATTTGAAGATATTGACAGTTAGCTTAATCAGCATTATGATATAAGTCAAAAACTAAAACTTGAGTCTGTTTCTATGCAATGAATGTACTGTATCTAAGAGCTACTATGTAACCCTAATGATGAATAGGTGTGAACAATGTGAGTATGCAAAGACTCAAACATATGTAAATGCATTCTACAGACATTTTGATCTTCATTTAAGTACTTTCAGGCAAAACTAAGCTGGCCTTCATGTGCTTCTTACAGTAAAGGTTTTCCTTTTGCACACATTGAAACCTAACAGGTATGTGATTTATTTCCAACAGTGGCAGAAGCCTGTTATAGGTTAAGCTTTGATTTGTTTTTTTTCTGTTTCATCATCTGAGATGAAATTAAGTATTTATAAGAAAACTGCATTTTGTACACCAGTTTAATGCATCTCTGCATTTTGCAGATACCAGGAAGAGTGTATATGGAGTCTAACATTTTGTCTTTGTGTTTCTATTTGACGTGGGCCAAATTATATAAAAGCTTTTTAGAAATTTGAGTAAAAAAATGCTGTATGTTCTCCAAAAAGACATAAGATCCTTTTTACGTAAAGCTTACTGTTGTAATTGTTAAAATAAGATCCTGAACTTTATCTTTTTTTGACATTTTAAAACCTGGTATTAATAGGGAATAATAGCCACTAATGAAAGAAAAGGTCAGAATTTTTTATTTTTATTATTATTGTTCTTATGTCTTCTTAAGAATTACTGATAATTTTTAGTACTTGAATTGTAATTGGGAGTGGAAAATTTGACTTGAAAATTAAGATTTTTAGATCTCAGAAATAGAAGAGAGTAAACAACAGCCAAAGATTCCACAGTCCTTTGGTATTTAAATTAAAACCAGCTTAAAGGGCAACTACCGAGATTTAAAGCAAAAATAAAGAAACAAGGGTACATCTTCCCTTCACTGTCTCCCTTCCTCCCTCTCCATTAGTACAGTGAGCATATTGGGCTTATTAAATTCTAATTGTCTTTAATGGTCGCCCAGGATCTCTGAGGCACTATGTGACAGCGTGAGTGTGAGCGGAGGTATTTGTTTTGCTAATTGGAAACCGTTCAGCTCCCTTAAGTGCTCTGCTGTTTGTTGCTGCTCAGGGAACACCTGATAAAGACCAGCGGATAGATGGATGCATAACACAGGTACCGTGGAGACAGAGAGAGAGAGATGAAAATAGATGTCGGGAGAGAAGATGGGCGGGAGGGCAGAGAGTATAAGGAGCATCTTGGGGGTATTTACCGGTGTGAAGGAATATGAAAAATCAATGAGGACATAATGAACTTCATTTAGAATGTTGTCAGACAATGGCAGAGAGCTGTTTAGCATGCTGGATACACTGTGTGAAACAAAAGGTGTTTACACAACAGACCCAATACATGAGATTAGTGAGGTTTTCATAAGAAATCTGCATAATTTTGAGTTTGATTTTTGAA
The DNA here is from genome assembly GCA_032876305.1 of Orestias chungarensis. Lineage (NCBI taxonomy): Eukaryota > Metazoa > Chordata > Actinopteri > Cyprinodontiformes > Cyprinodontidae > Orestias > Orestias chungarensis. The sequence continues at coordinate 166,569 of JAVLVB010001002.1, forward strand.
AAATAGTATCATTTGTGATTTATTATTTATGTATGACTATGTTGTTTTGCAAGCTTTTTTCTGATCTTCATCTGCACGTTAAGGTTTGCTAGTTTCCGTGAGTGATCGAGACCCATCTCACACCCCTACCACTCTCTGGGTATCTTGCAAGTCCTTGCAGTGTCCTTACATCCATGCCTGAAAAAGCATTTGGAGTTCTTCCCTTGGTCTGACGAGTTGCTTACCACCCTTGTCCTTTTGCCATCCCCCAAATGGAAAGATAAGAAGTGCAAAGAGGTGCAAAAAGCTTCCACGTTGTTTCTATTCAGCTTTTGGTCTAGAGTTTTCGATGTTTGCTCAACTTTGCATATTCGTTTGCTAGTTATTATTGGGTATGTCTAATAGATATACGTTTAGATTTTTTTTAAAGTGTTAAGACATTGTTTTTATGACTAGTTAGAACAGTTTTGAATAATTAAAACCGAAAATGAATAAATAGCTCTTTTTTTTGTCCTTACACAGACAGGAAAGGAATTAGAAGCCAAGAGCAATGACTCAATTGTGGCCAGATGTTAAATGGATTTCTACTATATTTAGTTGCAACATTTAGTTCTGGGCCTATAAAATGTCTCTAAGGTTTATCTAGAGGATGCTAGTGGGGAATCTATCAGCAGTTCGCTGGGACAGCTTTAGCACCAGCAGTTTTGTGTATGTGTTGGCCTGGTTTTTGGCCAGCAGTGACAATGAAAATGTTGAAATTGGACAAAAATCACTGATTCACATTTGAAAGTTTCCATCTGCAGAATTACGAATGAAGTGTGGTCAAGGCTTATTCCTTCAGAGACTGGGTTCTAAAATGTCTTTCAGATCCAGTGCTTCTGGGATGAAACACGCCCCTCTCTATCCAGGGAAGAAGGAGGAATTTGCCCTCCCAGTTTGGAGCCTTAGTGTTTTAGGGCTTATGTGTTGGTTTCTCTTTGTGAAGCAGAGACTTCAGCCTGTGGCTCCAGAATTCTTTCTTTGTCTGGGGTGTTCCTTTCTATTTCGGATCTTCACTAGAGGTCTTCTGAAATGAAACAACTGATCCTGATCCATTTGCAGAGCTTCTTGTCATACAAACTGTTCCATTGGTTACTTCTTTTTGGCCTACTTACTTTTTCTGTCTTTCTACATGGGTGACCTAATCTTAAGGACTGAATTTCCATATTGGTCAGAGTCATGATGCCCTTTAGGATCTTCCTGCAGTTTGTACCCTTAGAGAGGACGTCACCTTTTACCTTTTGTGCAATAGTCCAGATACTTCTAGTTGTCCTTCCAGAGCATTCATTGACCTGCACATGAATACACAGAAAAAATATGTACATGGTTAATACTTATGTTACCTGCTTTTGTAGCAACACTATGCAGAAGGTCCCTAAACACTTACCTATGTGTAGATCATACAATATGAACAACATAAATGTGGTTTTTAAATCATATTAGATTAAAATAGGTACCATATTCACCACCATCTTTTATGTTTACATACTGTGACTACCTTTATTTTGCCACAATAAACACGTTTACTCTAACTTAACCAAGCAGTCAGTTCAGTGATCAGAGGTCTTGATGAACATAATTAATCCTGCATGATTTAAGTGCAGCCTATTTTTGAATGTAAAGGAAAAAAAAAAGACAAACATGGTGAGCCACACAGTTGCCAAAATGTAAAGAATTTCATTCAGGAAGAAGAAGAACTTTGTGCAGGAACAAATTGCATGCCTTCTGCTAGCATGTCCCAATTAACAGAAATTGCACAGTTTTCAACCCCTCTCCATCACATAACTGATGGAACAAAAGACAAACAATAAAATCTGATTATAAAAACACAGCACATTGAAAACAAAGTAAATGAACTGAACTAAAAAAAAAAAAAAAGTGTAAATCCTTCCTCAAGCACTAATCTGCGCCTTGCAGGGTCCTACTCTCTTACTTTTAGCGTTAAAATATTGTCTCCACTATAGATTTCTCCCTATAGATTTATTACCAAACCCCAATGCTGGCTAATGGTGTTGTCCCTTTAGAAACACACAGAAGTGCTCCTGATTGCTACCCCTCCTGTCCCCAAGAGTCTTTTTTAAGTGCAGCCATGTTATTTTTGCTTTACTCTGTGTCAAGGCTTAAAACAGGGTGTTTGGCAACACCGGGCTAGGTCCCCATGGAGGTTTGACTGAGCTTTTGCTGGCAAATTGTGTATGGAGGCAGCTTGCGTGAAGATCAAGCAGTGTATACAGAGAACATTTGTGGGTGTCTGAGTTTGATTTCATCCTTTTTTTCTTTTTCCTTTCATTTTTCATCTCATGTAGTATTCAACAATTTTGCTTCTAAGCACGCTGGCAGGGGAACTGCAGATGTTAAGAACCAAACTATCAAATATATATATAATTATAATATATAATTATAATTATAATATATATAATAATATATATATATATATATATAATAATATATATATATATATATATAATAATATATATATATATATATATATATATATATAATAATATATATATATATATATATAATAATATATATATATATATATATAATAATATATATATATATATAATAATATATATATATATATATATATACTCAGTAGAAAAGTGTCACACAACAAGGATCACAAGATGGGAAAAATCTAACTCTCAAGATCTTCTCAACTGTACAACATACTGATGGGAGTCATTGGGGACATATTTCTAAACTTCTGTGTGTTTTACCAAGCACCACATTGTTAAAAATTCAGAGATGAAAAGGACAATTTACTGTAAACTAGCGATATAGGGTGTTTCTCACAGGATTCCTGACAGAGGATTAAGAATAATAATTAGTATCTGACATTGGTAGACTTTATAGATTTGAGTAAAGTGTAAATTGAGATAGTTTGAAACGGCTGGATTCTTTTTTAGCATTGATTCCAAAGCTTCCAATATGGCCCAGTCAGTCACTTCTATCTATACCAAAGATAAAAGGGCATGAGTAGACCAATGAGTTCGAGTAACACATGAGCTATGCTTTTTTGACATCCACATACAGGTTATGCCTTGAAGTTATTCAGAAAAAATGGCATTTATACAGTGATTAAATCTAATTGCTTATTCCCTGTCTTTTCCACCTCATTACTACACCGACTTTCTTTTTGGATTAATTTTGTTTTATTTTTTGCAAGTAAGGTTTCCTATATTTTGTTTTAATTTTAACCTAATCCTCTTCTGAACCCTTTAAAACTATATTTACTGAGAAAAATACTTTTTTTTTTTACTATATAACTATAAATTAGGTCTCTACATGATAAATTGCCTTTGACTTCTAGTTTTGTTTTTGTTGTCATATTTTGATAGTGACCTCATGGTTGTGTGGACTGTATTCAGAATCCATAATTTAGGCAATATATAAACAGCTTTCTGGGGAAGAGCCATCACATAAGTATGTGTGCAACTATGCAGCAGAAAGCGGAGGTCATCCAAGTTTGTTTGGCACAAAAAAGTTCCTGAATAGAGATAACAAGGGTGTTAACTGTAGTAGCTGCCAAAAGAGGTAGATGAAAATTGTCCAGTATACCTTTGAGATGGCAGTCTTTGCAGAAAGCAGAACAATCCAGACTAGTAAAGGGGCAGTTAGGGGTACTAAATGTTTAAAGGCAGTGAAGTATTCATTGCACCAATCTGTGTTTCTAAATTAAAAACTTTAATATTAACTTAACACTGATAACTACACTTAGATGATAATTATAAGTACTGGAAAATTTATGTTTGCCTCTGTAAAAATGATTTTTTATTAAGGATTATTTTTACATTTTTGGTGTTGGGATCTATAATGCATTTCATACTGTTATTTTTTTCTTTTAAATGAATTTTATTTCATGGCTTCCACGATTACAGTCAGTCAGTGTCTAACTATATGGTCAGTATTGTAAACACAAATATGTACCATGTTTAAAGTAGGCCATATGGAATTTTGGAAACATACAGTAAAAATTATTAAGTTGATTGGCCCATTTACCAGCTGGAGACTTTTTCAAACCCAGAAGCGCATCTTCCCGTAAAGAAGCAGAGTCTGGGGACTTTGGGTCAGGCTGAAGGTGATTAAAACATTCTCCATGGCAGCGCCCCAGAGTTAGGTAAAATTAATTTAGAGTTACTTAAGGCTTATATATATATATATATATATATATATATATATATATATATATATATATATATATATATATATATATATATATATATATATATAT
>JAVLVB010001002.1:178017-214252 GCA_032876305.1 Orestias chungarensis
CGTATATTCCTATTTTATTTATTTTACTTACTTTACTTCGATTTTATTTATTTTAATTTTATTTTATTTTTTAACTTATTTTATCTATTTTAATATTAGCTCTTGGGTGGAATAGTACCGTGAGTACATAATTTCGTTCCACTTCATGTACCATCATGTATGTTGAATGACAATAAAGAATCCTTGAATCCTTGAATCCAGATAAAACATATGCAATGTATGTAATATTCTGTTTTTATGCAAATATTGTATATATCAGGAATGACTTAAATAAAATCGGACTTCACATGATAGGGTATAACTCAATAAGTCAAATTAAGGCTACATACCCAGCGACTTCAGAGGACAGATTTACACTGAAGAGGGCAAGATGAGAGGCAATTGTCACGATGCTGAAAAAGGGTAATTGTCCAGATAATCAGAAGCTAGTGAGGTATCCCATGAGTGCAAAAAAAAAAACAAGGAAATTTTTAGCACAAAAAATATGGTCATGAACATCTTATCAGGACAGAAAACACACTAATTTCTTTTACAAATCTGTCAAAACATGACAGTGCCTGCCAGAGAGCTGTATTAAATACCAAGTAAACAGGTGCCTGACGTGAGGCTGATGAGGTAACACACAGGTGGATCACATTAAGTAATATAACACAGGACGGGGTGCTTAGGCACTCCCAAATGACTGAATAAAACATGCTTAAATAAGTCTAAGCTTTACTCAAGATGTTTTTAATTAGACACTATAACATGAAAGAAATTTGATAGAAACAAAAAAGTTTGTCTGCATAATACATCCTCTTAAAGTTATTATTTTTAGAGGTTATATACCAAACATAGGAGCATTATGTAGAAATTATGTCAATGTCAAATTTTAATTCATTTTAATACTATCCAAATTTGTTTTCATTGGCATCTGAATATACACACCGAATATAAGTTTAAACAAAATCAGTTTCACCTTTACCTTGCTACAAATTTGACACTGTATTCATTAGTAGTTGTTTTGTTAATCCCGGTCCCTGCAAACTCAAGGTGTAGAACTCCCTTTTTTTACTCTAAAAATCTCCCTTGAAAAATATCACTTACTTTGGTAATTAAGATTTTTGAAAAAGCATCTAGGAGATTGTTGACAACAGACGATTTCTGTGTAAATACCATTGACACAGCTATATTACTATCAGGACAAAAGTTTGATAATGATTTTGATTAAGTAATGTGGGGGAGCTGACTGAACTTTTTGAATTAACTTTTATTAATATTTTTAAATAAATAGGAGCAAAAAATATGTTTTGCAATACAAACATAGCACAGTTGATTAACACCCTTTTTTTCATTTTGTAAATGTGGGGGGACATTTGGAAACTTTTCGTAATGTCTTTAAAACGATGGTGGTACAACGGACACAGTTGCGCTGGCTTGTTGTTTAAAACTTTATGTACTTTTTAATTATTTATTTTTTTTCATTATTCTTTTCTTCATTGTCATATCCAAAATAATTTCCCTATTTTTTCTTGAACCCACAGCCCCTTGTTGTTTTCCTTATGCTTTGTCAACCTTGTACACCTTTAAGCCACAGTCTTAACCAGGTTTAATTGCTCATCTATTGTACATCAGATAAAAAAGTGAAAACCAGCATTGTAATAAATCTATATAATGAGATTCCCTCTGTTATTCATATTATTGACATAAATTTGCTTCTCAAGAATATTGTAATTACTGAGAAGCACATCTCAAACAAAAACGTAAATGAAATGAATAAAACTTATCAGTGATTACTGCTTTAGCATGATAGTACAGTTATTTATTTTTATTATTTGACTTCCTCATCGGATAAACACCTATGAAGTGTGGGACATTTTGCCTTTGGTTTTACAAAGAAAAGATCCTTAAAGAAATAAAAAAATAAACCCTGGAATACAACTTTCTTTTCAAATTGGGAAGAAAAATCGTTGGCTTGACCACAAAAGTAAAAAAATATAACTGAAAAGGAAAGATTTGCAATGACAATCAAAAAGGTTTTTTTAAGACAATTTCAGGGTTCCTTGATACAAAATACCCAATATTTTGGCAATATTTTGAGACAAAAGTACATCTGACTTTATACATTCCTTACCCTTCCCTATGAATGCAGTGACGTTTGGCAATGGCATGTTACCAGCTTTGTTAGACTAACGGACAGAGTGGTGAATTGATGTTGTATAGGGTTTAAAACTGCAAGGCTCAATGCTGAATGTTACTGCTACCTTAATAACCAAGGTTATTAAACCTTGCAGAGTTTGTCTGTTAATGATAAGAGAGTGTCCTAATTCTGAATCTGTTATAATGTAAGTATTTTAAGTTTTGAAAAAGGAAATAAAAGTACAAGTATCTTCACTGCAATGTGTCTAATATCAGTGTAGTAATAATGGATTTATTTTAATCATTTCTGAAATTTAATGGGGAAATTGGGAAACAATTGGGTTTAAAATAAATGAAGACAGCCTCTGTGGGGCCTTTGCTGCCTTCACAGTTTGGACCGTCTCTCGACATCAAGAAAGAAAGTCTCCTATTTGCTTATCTTCTGCAGCCAGCAGGCCCACCATTCACTGAACAGCTGCTGTTGCTCACCATCATTTAGTGATATTTGGCATTTCAATTCCATTCAAACCAGTTTCCTATTCAACATAAGAAAAGGCAGAAGCAAACTTGAGGGACTAAGCTCACCTTTTACACTAATTATATGCACTGTTTGCTGAGGGAGGGTGTTTCTAATGTTGAAACAAAATAGGAATGTTTTTATTCTGCTGTCACGCAATGTTTAAATGACTCGAGCAGAGGTGGAATTGAGTGAATAAATAAGTTATTGTTGGGGAAGATTAATGAACGTAAACATGAAAGGTAACATAAACAGGAACTAGAGCAAACCGGAAATGGAACAACGCGGAACGTAAATTAACAGAGAGCAGAAGCAGAACGCGGGAATAACAAATGTAAATAAACACAACAATCTAACACAAAACAAACCAGCTAATGAACATGGGAAGGGGAAATAAACTAACAGACAAAATACCAACAACAACAATACGAGAGGGGAAGCACAAGATACCGGAGACTACAGAATAGAGACGCGGAAATTGAACCAAACAGAGAGCGGAGGCGGGACTACTAAAATGTAAACAAAGGGAAAAACTGAAACGAGACACCGGGAACTACAAACGTAAATAACACTACTACTCAAATAAACAAACACAACTAAGGAACACGGGAAGGGAAGATATAAACTGACACAATGAGAACAATAACAATCACGAGGGGGAAGAGGCACGGGAAACCGGGGACTACAGAATTGAGACACGGAAATGAAACCAAACAGAGAGCGGAGGCGGGACAACTAAATGTAAACAAACAGACGAGCGAACGAGACGCGGGAAATACTAACCTACAAACACAACCAAACAATTAGACAAACAAGACTAATGATCACGGGAAAACCGGGGAACTGAAGGACTGAACCAGGGGAGAAACCTAAATGAAGAACCAGGGGAGAAGACAAAAATGAAGAGCCAGGATAGAGAACTTAGCAAGCAGAAGAGGAGGCTTACAGGAGACGTGAGGCAGGAAACTCTGGAGTGAGACGAGAAGGCGGCAAGAAAGCTATGGAAGAACCTCAGGGTGAACCTCAGGAAGGACATCAGGGATGGACAACAGACGATCCAGCGGTGAGTGAATGAATGAGAGCGGCCTAAATAATAGGGAACCGGGGTTGGATTGGTGGAGAAGATGATTGGATTATTGATGACAGATGTGAATGAAGGATGAGTGGAGAAACAAGCACAGATGAGGGAACACACACACACACAGGAAGAAACAGAGAACAGGGGAGTGGAAGAACAAGCTAGAGAACATAACCATACAGGAAATATAAATGAATAGTAAAGATAATAAAATAAGACAACTATTGATGAACTAAACAAAGCAATAAATGAAAACAACAACAAACTGAACCAAACCAAAACATGGATCCTGACAACTGCACGCAACAATTCATCTTCACTTGTAGATGCTCAGTAACACTGCAACACATAACTAGTAATATTCTGTCTCTAATAATTATTTTGTTAATAGTTTTTTTTTCAATGGCCTTAACAAAATTGATTGTGTTTTTAAATATATTCTGAAACAGATGTGAACTGAATATCATATATATAAAGTATCCACTACATATAAGTAAGAGGTACAGTATTAAACAATGCATTGTTTTAATTTATTCACAGCAAGATGTTGAAATATGAAGCAGTAATTTGTTCAATGATTAATAGAGATTGTTATGCTGTCATCTGCTGCTATCTATTGTGTCTTCTGAGTACTGCAGTTGTACCGTTCTGAGGAAGAAATAAAACGAACGCATGTTGAAACGCCTGTTTTTCTTCAGGTTATGGGCCCAGAGAGTCGAAAAAAAAGTTCTGTAAGTGAAGTTTTTGAGTCAGATAAACGGAATTGTGGGATTCACAATGGATGACAAGATGTTTATCGAAGAGCTAAGCGGACCAGAGAACTGGGCAACATGGAAGTTTCAGATGGAGCATTTGCTAAGGCTAAAAGAATATGGGCCATGCTAACGGAGACGGATATGCTAACTCCGGACGCTAGCACACAAGTTCAGGCAGAATTAGCCAGACGAAGAGAAAGAGCATTTTCCATGTTAGTGCTAAATGTGAGTAGACCCCAGTTGTATTTAATAACAAGCTGACAAACTCCAGAAGAGGCTAGGGGCAAGCTAAAAGGAAACTTTGAGAGAGATACGTTGGCAAATAAACTGTTGAAGAAATATTTCAGATGTGAAATGAAAGAAAAGGATTCAAAGATTCAAGGATTCAAGGAGACTTTATTGTCATTCTTCACACATGTGGTAAATGAGGTGAAACGAAATTGTATTCTCACGGTCCAGTTCCACCCAAGAGCTAATATTAAAATAGATCAAATTAAGTAAAAAAAGTAAAATAAAATGTAATAAACACAAAATAAACAGAGAATATACATAATATAAGAGTGTAGGGGGTTTGGAGTAGCAGCAGCATGAATGGATGAATGAATGAATGAATTTGTAGTGCAAGTTACTATAGCCCTTAAAAGTGTCTCAGTCCGTTTAAAGTGTCTCAGTGCGGGTATGTGAAGGTGATCAGAATATATTTGTCCATGTAAAGTCACAGTGCAGTGGTTGTTCAGGTGGAGTTCAATAGTCTCACAGCTTCAGGAATTAAGCTGTTTCTCAGTCTGGTGGTTTTACACTTGATGATCCGCAGCCTCCTGCCTGAGGGGAGCGGGACATAAAGGGAGTTTGCTGGGTGGGATCCTTCCTGATGCAGGTGGCCCTTTTCCTGCATCTGGAGGTGTAAATGTCTGTGGTGCTGGGGAGGCTGACTCCAACTATCCTCTGTGCGATCTTCACCACCCTCTGCAGAGCTTTCCTGTCTGCAGCAGAGCAGCTTCCATGCCACATGTTGATGCTGGAGCACAAGACGCTCTCCACCACACATAAGTAGAAGGAGGTGAGGTCTGAGCTCCCGAGTCCAGCTCGACTGAGCCTCCTTACAAAGTAGAGCCGCTGATGTGCCTTCCTGACCAGATTGGAAGTGTTGTTGCTCCAGGTGAGGTTGTTACTTAGGTGCACACCCAAGTACCTGTAGCTGCTTACCACTTCCACAGCGGATCCACCAATGTGCAGGGGGGGTGAGCATGTTGACCCCTTCTAAAGTTCACAATCATCTCCTTTGTCTTCTTTATGTTGATGCAGAGGTTGCACCAGCCCTCCAGGTGTTCCACCTCCTGCCTGTAGCTGGACTCATCACTTTTTGTGATGCATCCAACCACTGCTGTGTTGTCCGCAAACTTAAAAATATGACAACCTGGATGGATAGGTAAGCAGTCATATGTGAGCAGTGTGAACAGGAGGGGGCTCAACACACAGCCCTGGGGAGAGCCAGTGCTGAGGGTGATGGTGGGGGAGGAGATGTTGTGAATCCTCACAGACTGCGGCCTGTTGGTCAGGAAGTCCAGGACCCAGTTGCAGAGGGAAGAGCTCAGTCCAAGTAAGGATAGTTTATTTATCAGTGTCTGAGGAATCATGGTATTGATGGCAGAGATGAAGTCCACAAAGAGCATACGAACATATGAATCCTTCTGTTCCAGGCTGTCAAGGAAAACTTAAATGACCATTTAAAACGAATGAAAGAACTGACTGATCAGCTAAGAGCAATAGGTACTGTGATTGAAGAGGAAGATTAGATTGTAACACTCCTGGGTAGCTTACCACCAAACTATGCTACGATTGTCACTGCTCTCAAAACGAAGATGGACAATTTGACATTGCAGTTTGTTCAGCAAGCATTAATCAATGAAGAGCAAAAAAGAGTCAATGTTAAAGATGACTACAGTGCTGCTACATCAGGTGGTGCATTAGCCATGTCAACAGAAGTTAACAGAGAAAGGCCGGATAATTCAAAAGTACTGGGAGCTGAAAGACAGAGTTCATGGAGCTGTTACAAGTGTGCCTAAGAAGGACACATAAAGCGTAACTGTCCAAGCTGGAGAAAAAACAAATCAAAAATTACGAAACCAAAATTGCTGTATGTGAAAATGAAAATGAGCCCTCTGAGAGTGCCTTTTTTGCAGAAAATGCAAATCTAACTGCAGGACCAGGACAAAATGAGTGGTTGGTTGATTCTGGAGCATCAAAACACATGACCTGTGACAAAGAAATTCTTCAAAACTACCAGCAGTTTTTAAAAACACAGTCTGTAAAACTGGCTGATGGCAGGGTGGTGGAAGCTCAAGGATTTGGCATTGTTAAATTTCACCTGATCTTCAAAATAAGTGATACTAAATCTGCCACAATGTATGATGTGTTATACGTTCCAAAGTTGTCTGGAAATCTTTTTTCGGTTGGAGCTGCAACAAGAAAAGGAAATACATTGCAGTTTAAAAAATCTTGGTGCTACATATGTAGGCAAGGATGGCACTCTTCAAGGATTGGAAACACAAAAATCTGATGGACTGTATCAGTTGGATATTAAAGGATCTTCACCAATCTCTCATAGTGCATCAAGTGCATCAGTAACAGCTAATCTGTGGCATCAACGCTTAGGTCACTCCACCAAACTAAAGAAACTAGAAGATCTGGTGAATGGAGTGAAATTGTCTGCGAACCAAGAACTTCCTTTCTGTGAAGCATGTGTGAAAGGCAAGCTCACAAGACAGCCATGTAAGGCAGTGGGATAAATTAGTTCCAAACGTAAGCTGCAACTGATCCATAGTGTTGTCTGTGGACCCATGTACACTGAATCCATAGGTGGGTCAAAATACTTTGTAACCTTCATTGATGACTTTTCTCGCTGTTGTAAGGTTTACTTCATGAAACAAAAAAGTGAAGTCTTAAGCAAATTCAAGGAATTTGAGAGAACATTCTCCAATGAGTGTGGACACAAAGTTGCAAGACTTAGATCAGATAATGGTGGGGAGTACATTTCAAGTGAGTTTCAAGAATATTTGAAGGCTAAAGGCATCCACCATGAGATGTCTGTACTTTATACACTTCAGCAAAATGGAGGTGGCAGAAGGAAAAAAAACAGGACATTGTTTGAAGCATCTAGAAGCATGTTGTCACATGCTAAGCTACCAATGATGTACTGGGCTGAAGTAGTAGCAACAGCAGCCTCCATACAAAACAGATTGCCGACATCTGTTCTGAAGCAAGAGACACCCTATCAACGATGGTCTGGTAAAAAACCTAACATGAGCCATGTAAGAGTGTTTGGTTGTGTTGCTTATGCACAAGTTCCAGACACTCAAAAAATAAAACTTGAGAAGAAAGCTGTAAAGCTCAGGTTTGTGGGATATGCAAACAACGCAAAAGGATATCGTCTGTTCTATGAAGGAAAAAAGAAGAATTCTGATTCGAAAGGATGCCTTCTTTAATGAGTCGGACTTTGATGGAAACAGAAGGAGAAAGTTTCCTGTCCAGAGAAAGAGGTGGTTATATCACAGAAGAAAAGGAAACATCTGATGATGTCACTGTTGATGAAACTATTAAAATAGGAAGCAGAATCAGAAGGGCTCCAAAGAGATATGGATATGACGAGTTTGCAGATATGGTGACTGTTGATCATTGTGCTAATGTGTGTTCTGTCAGGGAACCAATCAAACTGAAAGAAGCATTAAAGAGTCCAAATGTAAAAGAATGGCAAGAAGCAGCTGATTTGGAATACCAGTCACTAGAAGAAAATGAAACATGGGATCTGGTGGAACTACCAAAGGAGAAATAGGTCATTGGGTCAAGATTGGTGTTCAAAGTGAAGCATCGAAGTGCAGACTCGTTGCCAAAGGTTACTCACAGCTCTATGGTGCTGACTACTATGAAACGTTTTCGCCTGTGCTACGTTTTAGCTCAATTTGTACGTTACTGTCCTTTGCCATCCAGAATAACCTACATGTACATCAATTGGATGTTGTCACTGAATTCTTAAATGGACACCTGGAGGAAGAAGTTTACATGGAACAACCTGAGGGATATATCAAACCAGGTCAGGAGCATCTTGTAAGCAAATTTTAAAAATCAATCTACGGATTAAAACGGTCTCCTCGTTTCTGGAATAAAGAGTTCACAAAATTCATGATGAACCTTGGTTTTATGCAGAGCACCTCAGATCCATGTGTGTTTGTGAGGTCATCCCAGGAGCTGGAGATAATTGCCGTTTATGTAGATGATCTGATGCTGATTACAGAGTCAGCTGAAAGCATGGATGAGTTAAACTGACTCTCCAAGAACGCTACAAAATGAAGGACTTGGGTGAACTGTCCTACATCCTCGGCCTCTCAGTTATTCAAGACAAAGCAAAAAACTGCATCTTTCTTCATCAGAAACAGTACATTGAAACCATTCTTCAAAAACATGGGCTGGATAAAGAAAATCTTGCTGCAACCCCTGCTGACATCAGTGTAAAACTGAAAAAGGATGATGTTGTCAGTAATCCTGTCAATCCAACCACATATAAGTCCATAGTTGGAAGTCTACTGTATGCTGCGATGATAACAAGACCAGACATAGCACAAGCAGTGAGTATAGTGTCAAAGTTTAATGCAAATCCAAATACTGCACATCTGACTGCTGTGAAGAGGATTCCTCGATACCTAAAGGGCACTGTTAATCTTGCTCTAAAGTATGACTGTTCAGGGAACAAAGATCTGACTGGTTTCTCTGATGCTGACATGGCTGGAGATTAGGACGACCGTTGTTCAACAACAGGCAACATATTTCTACTCAGTGGAGGAGCAGTGAGCTGGCTAAGCAAAAAATAAGCAACGGTTGCACTTTCAACAGCAGAAGCTGAGTATGTTGCTCTCAGTCAAGCAGCTCAAGAAGGTACCTGGCTGAGAAGATTATTGAATGATCTTGTTATGGTCACAAAGCCTACAATGATTCTGGAAGACAACCAAGGAGCAATTGCAATAGCCAAGAATCCGGTGGACCATTCAAGAACCAAGCACATAGACATTTGTTAGCATTACATTCGTGAGTGTGTGCAGAATGGTGAATTCAAGTTAGAATATTGTCCAATCGACGAGATGAAGGCAGATATCTTGACAAAGCCTCTTGCAAGACAGAAGTTTGAGAATTTTAGAAGCAAGATTGGGCTTCTTCCAATTTAAATCTGTGATAGAAGGTCTTGCTTTATAGTTTTCATCGTAAAGTTGACAATATTTTTTGTAGAGTATGATAAATTAGTCTTACCGGTTGAGTTAAACGTTATTTCAGCATTATATTGCGTCTTAAAAACATTGAAAAATTAAATTGGAGTGTTGAAATATGAAGCAGTAATTTGTTCAATGATTAATAGAGATTGTTATGCTGTCATCTGCTGCCATGTACTGTGTGTTCTGAGTACTGTTGTACCATTCTGAGGAAGAAATAAAACGAACGCACTTTGAAACGCCTGTTCTCTTCACAAGATTCTGTTGTATTACCGCTTAAATAAACTGATCCTACAATTCTTTAATCATATAGTTTCCATGGTTTGGAATCACTAACAGGATTGATTAAATGTGGGTGTTTGGATTAAATTTGGATTTCGGGATTAACTTTGACAATAAATGTAAATGTTAAATGCTTTGCCTTTGGATAAAATAGTTTTCATGTATTCATACACAAATTTCAAATCTGGCTTACTGTAGCTTCACTGTAGAAAGGTAGTATTATAAAGCTTTACATATTTGGCCAGAGGGAACTAAATACATCTGATCCAGAAATATTTTTTTAAATTATTAATATTATCAATTTATTAAGCTATTCCGTCATATTTATTTGTGCATACAGTGTGTTTCACATCAGTGCCTTTCTCAGGCAAGAGATGCCTGCCAGAGTAGGCCTGTCCAGGCAACAGACACTTTAGCCTTTTTTAATGGCTAATTTAAGTAGTAAAAATTAAATATGTCAGAAGGAAAATTCTGAGTCATTGGTCATTTGCAAATTGTAATCAACCTTTTATCCAGGTATCTACTAGTTTGGAAAAAAATATATATATTTAATCTTGACCTGTTTCAAGGTGAAGAGTCTTTTGCATAAATACATATTTAACAAACTAAAAGAGCATTGGGCAAATTAGCAATTTGCTCAATGTGGCAGTGTTGACTTAATTTAGTATGATACCCATATGTTCTTAAGAGGCGGAGAGCAGTAGATAAAATCACAGAAGGAAAGCAGGCGCTGCATGAAGGACAATGCAATTCTTCCAGCGCCAAAGACAGATCGAAAAAATACGATTGTAGCTTACAGTCTACCTTAATGTGATTGCAGATATGTGTCAAATTTGTAGAAACGATGTTCCATTGATGACTTATTGATAGAAAAATGCCCAATCTGTGAATGTTTTTCTAACTTTACCTAAGTCTAAGATGCATACAAAGCTATTTTACAGTGCACGTAAACCATACCTAATAATATTAGAATCAAATTCAGTTCTGTGGTGTGTTTTTTGAGTTTGTGTTTGTGGTCCGAGTCTAAAATTCAAATATAAAAAAAAGGATTGTTTTTTCGTTTTTCATGTTGCATTAAAAACGAACATCAAAATAAAACATCACCTTTTCTTTTTTTCATTTTTGATTGAAAATTGAAAATAGAAAGAACGAATGATACATGAATTATTCTTCTACCCCAATGCCAATGAGAGCCTCTTTACCATCTCTATTGACTATTTCCATATCTTTACATCTCAACCGTTTGGTTTACCTATTTTGTGCCTCTGCCTTTTCCACCTCCTCCTTTTGCTGCTAAACTACTTTGTACATGTTTCATCCCCGTATCCTGTTTTTTTAATTTATTTTTTTATATATTCCTTTGAAAAATTTCTTCATTTTTTTTATTCTTACATTTTCTAATATTCTTTGATCTTTCCATAGTAATGAAAAAAAAAAAAAGGTTTGCATCTGTGTAGTTTACCTACTCAGTTATAAAACAATTATTTTTAACCTGGCAACTCGATCTGGTGAGAGCCGGACTTATTTCTCATTTCTGTTCATGGGATAATTATTGCTACTATCATCATTTGCTTACTTTTTATTGGATTAGGCAAGTATCAAGATAAACCAAGATTTCATAAAGTTTAAAAGCACAAAATTTCTATCAAACCATTTTCACATTTAAAATACTTTAATTAAGATTCCAGAGAAAGCCCCCTGAAACCTGAATTGTCTTATTATTTTGTGAAACACTAATACACGGATACCATTAAAAAAGCTCATCGTGTGGTATATCTTTATATTAACCTGGTTGCATTTCTAAACTCTGGAGTTTTGCCTCTAGCCTTGACTACTGGATCCTTTGTTTGTTTTTGTCTTCACGTGTCTGACTCTGTTTCTGTGCCCTGGCACCTGATTCATCAGAATCCTCTGGCTCGGTCTATCTTTCTACTGCCTCTGTCTTCATGTTAACAGGTCTGCTTCTGTGCTGATGATGACTCCTGTCTGAGACATAACAAATACTAAAATAAAACAATAACATCCCATTTGCTGACAACATTAGATAGTTTCCTTGGTGCTCAACAGCCCTTTTTCTCCCTCTGCGTATAGCCATGTGGATACAAAATCTTTGCTAAAATCGACCATTAATGGTGAACAGATATTGAGTTTTAACATGAGTGGTCTGATAAATAGAGAGAAAGGAAGATATTGATTTAGGCAGCAAAACAATTAAGATGGTTAAAGTTCATATACACACATTAGCTAAACTCACAATCAAAGGTACAATGGAGCACCTAAAATCAAGGCATGTTTATAAAGATGCGCTATTTTCTATAAAAGAAAAATCAAAAATGTAAGTTTCTCAGTGTCAAAAGCCAAATACTCCTACAACACTGGCAGTCATGGTTTAACAAAGTATAGACTGAGAGGGAGCTGTATACATATCCAGTCTACACTTTCCAAATTGCATTTTTTAAATCAGAAATAATGTGTCATTTTTTTATCACCTTATAATAATACACAACTTTTTATTCATCTTCCACAAATAATCTTAAATTTATGCTGAGAATTTTAACAAATGGTGTAGGCAGTATCAGTGCCGTTTTAGGGTAGCAGAGTTAAAAGAATGCCTTGATGCTTAGGGGTGGGACATTCATAGAAAATTATTTCCAACCAGATTTGTTTGTTTGTTATAAAATAATTATCTGTTGTACTTAAGTGTAAAGAAGTCTGGATTAGAAACGGTTTTTAATACCAATTTACAGGAGGTCCTCAATCTACTATTTTACGGTAAAAAATCTATATATATAAATAATAAAAAAGATTACTGTTGCATATTAAAGTTATCTATCCCACAGGGGTCATTAAAAAAGCCTGTTTCATAGGGGAACCAGCAGTCTGACACTGCTGTTAATGAGCTATAGTTGTATTACTTTATTAAATTAAAACTTCTTTGTCAGTTAGCATGTGGACAACCTTATAGAACATAATGAAAAAAGGACATAAACTGAAAGGGTAACTAACAACTCTGTATAATTTCCCATATTTTTTAATTTTGCATAGTTGTAAATATACCAGTTAGCCTAGACTGAATAGTGGCTAAAACAGAATATATAATAAGGGATGTGTATTAACTGTTGATTGTTTGCGTCCACCCTGGTGTTTTGAGAACATATATTTGCTGCCAACCTGATAAGTGTTGACAGCACTGTAATTTAGTGCTTTGGGAAGCTAGCCATCCAATGGTTAGTGACAAAACTCTAATTGTGGTGCAGCTGAAAGCCTTTTGACAACCATTTTAATGCATTAGTGTGAACCACTGTACTTCTGTTCCATTAAAACAATGTATTTCATCTGCTGAGCATGCACAGAGTATATTCTAAATATAATGATGGGAATTATTAAAATGCTTATATATCACTGCCCTTACATGCAGACGTTAAAATGCACATTAGTATCTAAACGAATCAATAAATTTAACAGATTTGCTTCTGTTTCATTGCTAACAGCTGACATACTCTCTTAAGAGCTGAGAATGTTCTCCAGTTTGTCAATGCCAATCAGGAGGAGCTTAAAGGCAAGCAGGTTCCCTGAGGCAGATGCTAAAATTGTTCTTGCACACGAGTGGTACTCACGCTCTCAATTGTGGTGGCATTTTGTTACTTGAGTTTATTGTACTTTCCTTTGTTATCTTTACTCCTCCAGTCATCCCCTTTCTTAGAGCAGGCCTTAAAACTCTTTTTTCTTCAAATACATTCACCAAACATCTGCAAACCTAATTTCCTACGGATATACTCAGATTCTCCTGAAACACAGCAAGAATATTTCTTTCCTTTCGGTATTCAACCTTCAAACGTCTCAGCTATTAATTGCTCACCTTTCTTCCTAGTATTGACCTGGAGCTGTGCTTCATTCTCAGAAGAATTGTAATGTAGGCATTATCAAAAAACTGTTTGTGGGTGTCAATCATTTTTACATACAGAGGAGGCTCCATCTTAACAAGTGGAACAGATGTGAGTTCCTATAAACTGACTTCAACCATATGATAAAACCATATGCAAAACATGTAAGCCCTGTCTTTCAGCTTCCATGTTGGCATAAAAGATCACTTTAACTGCTGCAAAGCTCTTCTTGATGTACTCCCTCTCTTCCTCTTGGGTTGTTTTTGTTTTGCAGCATTAAGTTTAGCTATTTCCACTCGAGGTCGAAAAGAGGATACAAAAACATCTGGTGGGTTCATCTCAACCTGTGTACAGCTGATTGCTACCATGTTACCATGAGCCAAATGTACTGGAAAATACCAGGCCTTAAAAAAATGACAAAGATCTCTAAAAAAAAGATTTCAAATTACATATATATATATATATATATATATATATATATATATATATATATATAAATTTACCATCTGATTCTTAAAATTTTTTTACCTAGTTTCCCATTAGGGTGGCTGACTTCAGTTATCAAAGCCATGATAATCATTGTGTCATAATCCCTTTTGTCTTTTTTTTGTTGTTTGCTTTGGGTTAGTGGTTTATGTATTCCGTGTTGTGATTAGTTAGCGTTCTCTTTGTTATATCTTGTTAGGTTCAGTGTATGTTTTCCTTTTAGTTTATCTAGCTGTTATTTTATCTATTGTTATTGTTAGTACTGTGTTTGTTTTGTCCACTTCACCCTGGCTCTTCTTCTGTTCAGGTCTGTTCTCTCTTTGTCCACTTCGACATAATCACAGCTGGAATAATTTAGGTAATCTAGGTCACTAGTCACCAGTGCAGTATTTAAACCCAGCTCATTCCTTCACACCCTGCTAGAACATATCTCTCCCTCCTTTGTGTTAACCTGCTGCCTTACCTGAGCCATAGTGTTTCCTCCTGCCTTCTGTTGCCCATCATGGGGCATCATCTCAATAATCTCAAAGGGAAATTAAACTTTGTTGTAACTCCAATTACTAAGGTGGCTTTTTTACAGAGAATCTGAACAGGTCTCTGTCTGTAGATAGGATGGCAAAATGGTGCTGTGGTTGGCTTTTTTGTTGCTGTGTATAAATAATGTGTTAGCATAGCAATGCCGTGTTAAATCTATTACACCCATAGATTTATTACCAGTTTTCTTGGCTATAGCCATATGGTTTAGCACATCTTTGATTAAAAGAGTGATGCACCACAGAGTACTAAAGCATGTGAGGACTCTTTTGTAACTATGCACACACTCAACTGGAATATTCCACTCACTCAGCAGCAAAATTAACGTGCTGCCTCTGCTGATGAGAACGAAACAGAGACTTGGAGATGTGGTTGTCCAGTCAGATCCCAGACTAGACACTATACCTGAATGTATCTCATCACCTCCATGCAGACAGTTATTCCAAGCACTCCAGCAGGTGGACCAGTGACATGACTGTGATCTCCCAACACTGTTCTCCTGCTCTGAAATACCTCGTCATAAACTATGAACCATTTTACTTTTCACATGAGTTTGCTTTATTCATTCTTGCCATTGTTTACAGAGTTTAGAGTCCCACAAGATCTGGACTCCATGGGAACCTATGTCAAGGACCTGTTTGTGGCCAACAGTTCTGCTCTAAGTACAATCCTGCCATCTCTGCCTCAAGTCAATATTTCGTAGCTTAACATGCCCAACGTCATTTGCAGGTGGACTACCAACTTACTGACACATCTGAGGAACTAGGGGTGGCTGGGAAAGAACATGTCAGAGATTTGAGTCATCAGTATTGGCTACAATGGGGGCTATGTACATTCACCTCTGCTCTTTTTCACGTACAAAAAAATGCTACACCTTCAGCCACAACAGATCAGTTTTTTTCAGATTACGCAACCCCTAACAGGTCATCTTGGACAGGAAAAAGTTCCTCCACAGGAGGGAGGCAGATCAACTGGTGTCCTAGTGCAGCTGCAGCAACCTGGAAATCAACCCCCTGGAGACAGTGGAGCTAATTGTGGACTTTAAGAAAGTTAAATTCCCACATGTACCTATTGCCCTTAATGACTCTTACATCCATACTGTGAACTTCTAGGCATCTCCACCAACCAGGATCTTAAGTGGGAGCTGACCCTTATCAGCTCCCATCAAAGCTACCTCATCAACAATGTTCTGCAGTGGATGTGGCAGCTTAGGAAGCTCAAACTACCAACTGAGATGATGTTACAGCTCTACACAGCCATTATGTAAACCTCCAGGAGTTTTTGCTGTGCAGGTTAGATAGCAACTGAGCTTCTCACCCTGGATTAACCACCTCCCATCAGGCAGGAGACTGCAGTCCATCCAGACCAGATGTTCCCGCAACAGGAATAGCTTTTTACTCTTAGCCATCAGGCCCATGAATCATATATAAACAATGCCGGTACAGCACAGCTAGTGCATGCACCGTAATATTTTGTATTTTGCACTGTCCTTTTTACTTTTTATTCTGATTTATTTTACATATATACACCCTTACATCAGAACAGAACAGTGCGTTTACATGCTTTTACTTGCAATAAAGTTATTTCTTTTTTAAAGACAATGTTGTTGCATAAAAGTCTTGTGCAGAGGATGATCAGGGTTAACCATAATTTTCTTCATTTACAGAAGAGTCCCTCTTTGCACTCTTATTTCTAGTGGATCCAATTTAGTCCCGAAAACAGAACCAGCCTTCTTTATTATGTTGTTGTCAGCAAAAATGTTGCTGCCTCAACAGATGATGGCAGAAAAGATTACACTCTCCACAATAGACTTATAAAAGATTTGTAGTGTTTTACTGCAAAGTGTAATGTACCTTAGCTTCCCCAAGAAGTATTTATATTCCTCCACCACCCTCACCCTTCTCTCATGATGGAAATAGTGCTTGACCTGACATTTCTTTTGAAATCTACATTTCTTTTGTTTTGGTCACATTTAGAATAAGATGATTCTCTCCACAACATGCCAAAAAGTGGTCCACCAAGTCTTTGTACTCAGCTTCTTGTCCATCCCTTATACACCCAACGACTGGAGTGTCATCTGAGTATTTCTGCAGACTACAGGATGCCATTGTGCTGGAAGTCTAAAGTATAAAGAGTGAAAAGGAAAGGTAAGGATACAATCCCGTGTGGTACTCCTGTTTCTACTCACTCTCTTCAGCTGTCTCTTCACTAAACGTCTAGAGCAGAAAAAATGGAAGGGGAGGCTGCACCATCTACTGAATTGGTTCAAGATAAACTTGGAGAACCTGAGGAGTAGTTGACGAAGGTAAAAGATAAAATATCAGAGGTGTGATACTAAAGCTGTGGGTCAAAGAAGGACGGGATGTCTGTTTCCCTTTGGGCAGTGGAGGAAGGTGCTGAGTTTGCTGCTGAATTGAATCTATGTGACATTTCTGAACACTTGTCTTATTTTTTGATATAAAGCCTTTTATAATTATTTCTCCTTGCTTGAAATCTGTAATCTCCGTGCATCCATCCTGGGCCATACATCTCGTACATTGCTCCTCTCTAGTTGTCTCTGCAGCTTTTTCCTGTATGTCTGTTTTCCATATCTTGACTTAGAGCTTCTTCTGTATAGACAAAAAAAACTGTGTCCCCTTCTGAAGGCTCTGTTTTTCTTGTTTAGCAGTTCCTTCAGGCCACTGGTGACCCAAGGTTTTTTTGAAAGGTAGCATCACACTATTCTGGTGGGTATGTTTTTGTCCACTCAAATGTTTATATATCAGACATTTCAGCCATTCAGCATTGATGTACTCTCAATGTGGCTGAAACAGAGAAATCCAAAAAAACAAAACAAATATCAAAAAAAACTTTGGGGTTTGTTCACCTTCCTCTGACCACTTTCTTACAGTTCTCTTCTTTAAATTTTCTCTCTGAAAAAGGGGGACTACATTCCAAGCTAAGAAAAACAAGGCTGATATTTAATTTAAAGATACAAAGATCCTTCACATCTGCATAAAATAAATCAAATGTCTTGTTTTTTTTCTGATAGAGCAGCTGAAAAACTGTTAAAGTTGAAAGTGTAGGAGACAGTGAGGCATGATTAAAATGATCTGACATTGTGAGGAATGCATTAGGATTTTGTGTCTTTAGCTAGCAAAGAAGAACGGATGACCTCACATGAATTGACAGCAGGTGAAACTGGGGCATAACCTGTTGACAAATAAACACTGATGAACGATCTTAGGACATAATAATGATGGAAATGTAGTATTTATAGTTTAACTACTACTTAGGGGCTTCAGAAACCAAAGCCTTACAGTGACTGTTGGGTTTTGTGGTTCTGTGTTCAGGAAAGTGGATTGGAGTCTCTCTGCTTACCTTCTACAGGATGACAGGTTCATTTGTTCCAGCTGGTGCTCGTTATCCACCAATCAGTGAGGCTTTAAGAGGAGCAGTTCCCTTGAGTCTGATGCCAGACACCAACAGCAGCAATAGAAATAGAAATGGGAGAAATGCCGTTAGATTTAAGAAGAACAAAACTAGAAATAAATTATTGTTTAAATTTACAAAGCAATACATTTGATAATCCAACTTGGGAAATTTTAAATCCATGTTGGGAAAAAGAAAAGAAAGAAATGAGGAGTTTTGGATGGACAATTGAAAAGAAATTAAAAGAATTTAAAATGAATGATTTAGAAATTACTCAAACAATACCAATATCAATTATACCACCATGGATTCTACCAGAAGCAACGGTAGATGTCTCAATATTAGAAAAGAAACAAGATAAATCTTACATTGTAGACAGTTATTCAGTACAGATACATTTAAACAACTATTATCAATTTATTCAAATTTATACACATGCATCAAAAATAACTGGAAAAATAGGAATAGGTTTTGTAGTACCATCACGAACCACACTCCATACCAGTAAGTGGCGGTAAAGCTACTATAAGTTTGTTGCCAACTTCCAATAAAATCCAACAAGAAGAAGAAGAAGAAGTCTGATGCCAGATAGTTCCGCATCCCATGTGGTATTGTTAACCTCTAGCTCTGCTGCCTGTGATTATGCCATGCTGTGCATTCACAGTCCTTTTCCTCTATAGGATCCTGACTAATAACCAAGACGTTGTTGGTCAGATCTTCCTGGATTACAGCTTGATTTCCCTTCATAGACTCCTAACTGTTCATAGTTTGGTGTTGTCTTGGCTGCTGCAAACATCACAAGTGGATCTCCTCCATGTCCACCCTCGTGTAAAGTAGAGCCGTGTCTGCATTTAATGCCTCTCTTCCAGACTTGGTACCACCACCCCCACAACACTCTTCGTTCATCCAGCTCCTTGCAAATCGTAAATTGCTCTATGACGCTCCTGTCAGCATCTAAGTTCTCTCACTAACCTGCACACTTATCCTCCAATTCCATCTATGGTCCCTCCACTTTAACAGTACCAGTGTGGTATGTGGTTGTTGCTTTATGACAGTGTACATTTGAAGTGTGTGTGTGTGTGTGTGTGTATATATATATATATATATATATATAGTTAAAAAGGGGTTTTATAAAACTTGACAGAAATTACAAGACATTGGATTAAACCGTAAAAAAAGTGCAATATAGAGTGGGTATTTATATTAACCTTTATAAAATGCCCCTTGTTCAGTTTATTTGTATGCCAATTTACTTTGTACTTCTGTGTTGCCAGTTCAGTCCTTATTTGTATTTTACATCTAATTTCATTTTTGACAGTAGCAGATAAGTTTGTATCTTCAGATCTCCTGAAGAGATCCGCAAATCATTATCAAATTAAATAAATAATAGAAACCTTATAGCAGATGATTTGCAAATTTGCAAAGTTAAGATACATAGGGTAGTCAACATTTTAAAATGTTTTTGGACTTTTACACAGATGAGCACAGTATATGTAAGTTATGCTTTCTTTTTTAGAAAGCATAATTTATTAGACCGTTCTTAACTAAGTGTAGCAGCATAAATCGTACGCTGTCACATTAAGACCAATTAGACTTCAGCAGTATAAATGGTACACGGCCCCTTTAAGGCCAATTCCAGCTGCTACATATAAGCTAGTCTCCACCTGCCATGAGGCTGATTGCATCGTGACATTGAATCTAGCTGCTCCCGTTGTTGGTTAAACTGCGTTGGCCTCCGTTCTTTTCTCCTTCAATATTTGTCCGAATCTGTCCTGTTTTTTTGCTGGCCGGAAGCTTTGCTGCATGGGCAGAATTGGGATTTGTTTGTCTGGCAGTGTGGAAACTTACCAGGTTACAGGTAAGCAGCCATTGTAAGTTATATATAGTCAGCAGTTTTATTAATCTGATAATTTATTAATAACGTTCGCCGCTGTTTTATCTGTCGAGCATTGATGGCGCTGCTAAAGGGATAAAGTGCAATATCGTATCACTGTTTTACTCATTGTTTTTTGTCTTTCTTTCAGGGACTGAGGCTTCTGTGGTGGCGGTGGATGATCCAAGGTGTTGGTGTCTTGTCTTATGTGTTTTGTTGGAGCACCTGTTTGTTTTCGTTTGCTGTGTCCAAGGTGATACCTTTTCTTCACTGGATGTTGCCCTTATACTCACTATTTCCCCCATTGGTAAGTCTCAGTTTCCTTTGAAATGGAAACATTTTAATAAAATTTATTTTGTTAGAAATACATCCACTGTTTTAATAATTTAATTTCAGGTTTTTGTTTATTTAAAGAGAAATGCATGAAGTTTAATACAGTTTTGTAGAACTTTGAAAACTGTCTGAATCTTGTCTCATTTCCATCAGAATTTATCTGTGTCCTTATTACAGTTACATTTTTGCCTGTAGTTATTCCAGGTGGTGTTGCTTATTTCCCTTAAAGTAAACTTTAACATCTTACATGTGGGTTTCATAATAAAGAAAATTGCCCCCCAGGTTACATAAGTGACTGTCACTTGACAAGTAAAAACATTAACAGGTAAAATAACCAGTTTAGTATACATGCACTTTGCCAAAAATACTGTTTATAGATACAATTTTGAAGGTGCAAGTATGGCTTATTGCCATTACCAATATTCAGTCTAAATTATACTAAGCTGACAAAATTTTATTTTCCGTAGCCATGATAAACAGGCATGAGCACCCTCAAAGCTTTTTTTTAACCAGAACAGAATAATGGGCTTGTTTTCAATCTTTTATTAGTGTCTGGCCTTTGTTTGCAATGGGAATTAGATGCTGGCTCTGTTTAAACAATTTTATTTCAGAAAATATGATACAAGCTTTTTTGAGATGCATGATGAATTCAAATGGACAAGAATCTGGAGAAAGGAAAAAAAAGAAAATAAAATAAATGTTTCTGTGAAAATGTTTATACATTGTCATGAGAGTTTGTAATTTCCTGACCCACATGCAGAAGCAAACCAGGAGATGATTGCCAATTAAGTCTCTGAGTTAAGTGGGAGTCAGATCCTTTTGTCATCATTTAAGCTTCTTACCCACACAAAAACGAGGACTCTCAGGGGTACAGTTATGAAGTTTAGAGAGTTTAATCTGTTCTTGGAACCACAGTAGATCAGCGGCAACGGACAAAGAAGGGGAACTAGAGATGATCGGCAACAGGGATCCAGAGACAGCAGACAACGAACAGTTCAGCGGGATACTCAGAGGGAGACAAGAACGACATGGGAGACCGGAGACCACTGAGGGGTAAGCAGAACGGCTGAGGAGATGCGGGCGGAGCGTGATGAACGATAGAACAGTCTTACTTTGTAGATGGATGTTGAAAATGCCAGGAGGAGTGAGTGGTGAGTCTTTCCCGCGTAGGCAGGTTGTCCAGGGGGAGAGCACGGCAGATGATGGAAGGCTGGAGCGAGCAGACCGAGCTGACCCACAGGATTGTGATGACCGGGGGGATTCTTGAGATGGTATGGACACTGAGATGATAGGAACCTGGGTGGAGCACAGTAGATGATGAGGGGGGACAAAAAAGGAAAAAAAGGATCAAAATAAACTGCAAAAACTCTCAAGAGGCTGAGGAGAACCAAATAGCGACTAGAGAACTAAGGGAACTGGAGACTAGCGACAACTGAACGGGGCTAGAGCACAAATAAATCCAGAGAACACATTAAAAGTTGGCACTGAGAGCTAAAGGTTACCGGAAGCAATTAATACTCAGGCAACAAGTAGCTGATCCACCGCTCCTCTTATACTGGTCCAGCTGTTTTCTGCCAAGCAATTGCACCTGGTCAGTTTATCAGCTAGAGAAGGTGCTCCAGCAGAGGAGGCTCTGGTGTCCCCCAATGGACAATCTGAAAAAGTGTCTGGAAAAGACTCAACCTGACACCTTTATCCTGAGAGACATTTGGAAGTCCAAGTTGAGTATGAAGCTTGCTGGTAGTGTAAGTTCTGAGAGTATCCTGCAGCCAAAGAGTGGGCAGGCAGGGCCAATGCCTTTGCTAGAGTTTGATATTAGCTGTTTCTATATAATCAGTTTGCTACCAACAAAAGTTCTGCCGAAGTCTGGAAAATGCTGAAGTCAGAAACATTAAATACCTGGGAATAAACATCTCACCCTGCCTTTCAGAGTTGACAAAGTTAATTCACATTCAACTTTTTAAAACTGAAGACAATCTTACAAGGTGGAATCCCCTGCCTATATCACTCATGGGCAGAGTAGCAACCATAAAGATGATGGTCCTTTCTAAAGTAAATTACTTATTTTCAATGATTCCCACAAGATAATCCTTTGCTTGGTTTAAGTCACTAGACTCCTTTTTCTCAAAATGTTTATGAAAAAACAAACCAACAAGAATCAGCTTTAAAACTACAGAAAGTTAAAGATTGTGGTGGTTTATAATTGCCAAACGTTCAGCACTATTATCTAGCTAATGGATTGCAATACATGTCACATTGGTTTAATACTTTTAAACCAATGTGACATGTATTACGAGTTGAAGAATGAATGGATATGGAACAAATATTCTGTGATAATCTGGAAATACCAACGAATAAAGGGAGTAATTAATGAGAAATGCATTGTTAAGCAACTTCATCTACAACTCCCTTGCAGGTTAGCAGAATTCTTAAACCTCTCAAAAAATATACAAACCTTTCAACTTACGACTTACTTAGGGAGGGTGCTCTAGGGTCTCTGTTAGGTCCGCAGGATTCCACAAAGGAATGTGGGGGTGGGGCTGGGTGGGTTGGGGGTCTATGTATGTCTCTCCCTTGCGGGGTGGTATTGGGGGGGCTGGAGTGCATGGTCCTGGGCCCATGTTCCCACCCAGAGTGAATGATTCTCTATAAATTTGGATTGGGCTGGGTCTGGGCCTGGGTGTCCTCTGCCTTTCCATTCTATGCCGTGTGGGAGGGGTTGTGCCCTGCCCCCTCCTCGCCCTTCATCAATACACAACTATGGCAGGCAGAAAATTGGGGGGAAAAATAAGAAAAATAAAAAACCTGCAAAATAAACTTAGTTTAATATTTGAATTAGATCAAAAGCCATGACAGACTTAACCTTCTTACTATTAAGCCCTGGGTGGAATTTCAAAGCAGCAGAGGGAGGAGCTTAACTGATCTATATTTTTTTATTGTTTGGTAAATTGTTTGGTGGAATTTCATCCAAAATTTTTTTTATAAATATTTGTTTTATTGGCCATAGCACTGGTACTGGATTTGATGGTGTTGCACAGATTAAACTTCTGCAGTTAAACGGGGGCTTGTTATGAATCAATGATAGTAGAAAAGGCAGAGGATTTGTTAATGTTTTTGTTATGATTTCAGCAAAGAATAATTCCCTTCCATGTTTCATTGCTAAGTGATGAATCAGAGAGTTCTATTAAGGAAGACACCATTCACTGGTTTACCGTATGTGAAGTAAGGGGATGAAAATATGATCTTGGAAACGTGGGGGAGAGCTTGTGAGTACTTGGTGGTTGAGCCTTGTCTCCTTATTCCTCACATTACCTAAGAAAGACAAAATTAGAGTTGGTACAATTGTTAAGTTTATTCTTATTTATTTATGTTTTGCATTAAAAAAAGGGTAAATTCCACCTAATTTTAACACTTGGGGTACTAATTGCATTATTGATATAAAGGATCCTTCTTTAAGTATCCACTTATTGTTTGCTCTACATGGGGAGGTATACAGAAAAGCAATAAAGAAGTAGTAACGAAGGAAGTATAAGAAACGGCATAAGAAAAGATGGTTCTACTAAAAAGATGGGGTGGGGGGTTAGGAAGTATAGAAGGCTATTGGGAAACTAAATACATAGAATAGGAGGCCCTAGATAGGAGGAAAAAAAAATTCAAATGATTTATTGAGAAAGACAAAGAACTGAATTGAGAAAGCAAGACCAAACAAAACAAACAGAAAACATCTAAAATAGATCGTCCTGTCATTGAACTGTTCAGATTGTAAAACCTAATAACATAACGATTAGCAGAGTGAAAGCTCTCCGATTTAACACCAGCCTTATCAGCCTTTCAAAAACATGACCATGGAGCAGCTCTGTTTGAATTGTCATTTCAAACACAGAAACAAGAGCTCAACTATGACTAACAATAACCCTTTTTGAGTGTGATATGCAAACCCACTAAATTAAATGGGATAACATAACACATCTTGTTTTTTAACATTATTGTCTTTATATTTAGGTCAAATAACTTGAAATGGAATAAGAGGGTAGAAAGTGCCACTGCAACCTCAAAGGGGTTCAGCATGATGCAACTAGATGTAATGTTATGAAAGATATGAGCAACTGGGCCTATGAAGCAGGTATTTTAACAAAATAGAACAAATTAATCTTAAAAGCATAGGGAGAAATCACTGGCTCTCATTAACTCTATCTGATCCTTATGATAATTAGAATTAGATTTGGAACATGGCGTGATTTGAATTCTATTACAAGAGCTCAACTACAGTTCATTTTCACAAGCATGCATGTCACAAGATTAACAGTAGAAGGAACTGAAATTGGGGTGCAATCTTGTGATACCACAATGAAAGAAACTTGTCATGTCAATAAATTAAAATAAGGGACCATTAATATTTTTCAAGATAAAAAAAACCCAGAAGGGTAGGTAAGGGTAGGTACTACCAGCAGTGTACCACAACCATCCATTTTCAAAAAATGCTCAGTCCATACTAAGTTTTCAGGGGTACACAGGGTGGTGGTGCGTTTCTCCACCAGTTATTTGGTGAGAGGTGTGATAGATGTTTATGTTTTTAGCAGACGCTTTTATCCAAAGCGGCTCGCAAAGTAGGCAGTAACGCGAAGGGTCTTGCCTAAGGACCCACACTGAATGCTGTTATTATAGCCCAGGCCTGGATTTAAACCCAGGCGACAAATGTGACAGTCGGGTGACTTTCCAATTGAGCACCGATAGATCATGAGGTCGATAACACTCAATCACCATTTAACATATTAAATGGTGCAGGGCATTAAACAGCACATAACAAACAATGCCCACAAAGTGAAATGAACGGTAAATTTCTTAATTTCAATTATAATCCCAAAGTATGTAAAATGCATAACTTAACATATTATCTTAATTAAGTCCTTGAAGTATTACAGGTAAATAAACATAAAGGATAATTTTACTACCTGGATTAATCAGACAAATAAACGAAAATTCCGGGCATAAAATAGTATACTTGCATCACAAGAATGTGGTGGGTTATACAGAACTTTACATGTGATAAACAAAGGATTGGCAGTGGATGGCAATCATTGCTTCGTGGATGCTGTTCTCATGACCGAGCAACACCGAAGCACAAACTCAGAGTAGGACTACAACAAGAACAGGTGCATCATGCCTAACGTAGTTTTAGTAAAGGCACAAACTTTTAACACCTGCCCCTGTATTTGTATACAAATACAATCATTCTAAAGTCCACTAGTTTGATGAAACACAACTCGAGTCTTTAAGCTC
This sequence comes from Orestias chungarensis, assembly GCA_032876305.1. Classification (NCBI taxonomy): domain Eukaryota; kingdom Metazoa; phylum Chordata; class Actinopteri; order Cyprinodontiformes; family Cyprinodontidae; genus Orestias; species Orestias chungarensis. The sequence continues at coordinate 203,827 of JAVLVB010001002.1, forward strand.
CAGAAGAAGCTTCACTAGTTTGGTTACCGGACAAATGTAAATGGTGTCCTTAACCTTCACTTCAGCCGCTCGAACAACGGCATCTGTCCCAGGGAAAACCTTGGAAGGTTAGAGTCAACAATCATCGCAATTTGTCCCACAGCAGCATTATCAGTCGATTTCCTCCATTTCAGTCTCAACTGAAGCCTGGGGAAGTAGTTATGAACCAAATGATCACTTGACTTTATATATTTTTTTTATTTACGAGTGCAAATTACGACTGATATTATTTAGCACTCAATGTATTGGGCCTTCTGTGTTTACCTAAATGCTTTAAATGAGTGTCATCAATAATGTTAAGTCCTCTCCTAGCATATTGCTGGTAATTGAGTAAATTGCGTCGTAGTTCAATGTTAAACCCTCTTTTTGTAAGTCGCTTTGGATAAAAGCGTCTGCAAAATGCATGAATGTAAATGACTATTTTTCCATCTCCTTTTGAACAGAGCATAATTAGGACCATACACTACTTGTGGTAGTCCTGCATCACGCCGTCCCATTAACAGAAACTTTGGTGTGTCATACGGCTTCCCCCGGCGAGCAATAAACCTATGTAATGACATCAGGAATGAGTCAGTGTCAAGGCTAGGAAGAAGAACCAGGTGAACCTATCAAGTGGTGAGGCATTTGAAGATGATCCCCCAGCGTTTCTCACTCCTACGTCCAATTTTAATTAGATATGGTCCAAAAGAGTCTACAACTTTTTACCAGAATCGGGGTTTGTACAATCTCAGCCGGGCTGAGGGAAGGTCAGCTAGCTTTGTTGTAGAAGGTGAGGCGCGCCATCTCCTGCAGTACACGAATCGGTATTGAAGTTTCTTAATAGCCTGATGACCTCTAAGGATCCAGTAGGTGTGCCTGATTTCTGCATAGAGGCTCTCTACACCTGGGGGAAGCAGTTGAGTATCATAGTGCTTTATAATAAGGCTAGTCAGAGGGTGATCAGTCGCTAACGCACTCGGATGGATGCTGTCAGGGTCTATATTCGTGGCTTGGCGTAAACAGTCTCCAACTCTGATTAGTCCACTGAGATTGTCATACTCCGGGGAAAGAGCACTGAGGCGACTGTTTGGGTTACAGAGTGGCCTGCTTGGTGCGCTTGGACATCCTCTGGAAAACTGTCCTTCCATGCAGAGTGAACCAGCTGGGTTTCTGCTTCCAGATGCTCACTAGCAGTAAAGGTGGTCAGCTAGGCTTTGCTGTTGGGCAGTGAAGGCTCATGATATTTTAAAACAGATTGTTGGTTTAGCCTTTGGTGAAACCTGGAATGAAACGTAGCCTCCATTTTGCTTAATCACATCTTGACAGATGGTGCGCAGAGAGAGTGTTTCCTCTACTGGTGCGCAGAGATAGTGTTTCCTCTACTGGTGATAAGCCTAATAACTTAACTGCAGCTGAGAGAATGAGCATACATGTCCTGAGATTGTCTCTGGTAGTGTAACTTGATGCGCACGACTTTGAGCATTACGCGACCAGAGTGGCTGACAGGATCCAGAAACACTCGACTAGGGCTCATATTTAATATGTTAGGGTCTCTCCTTCGAGATTCAGCCAGGTTATGAAGCACTAATAAGTGCTGTTCTACATAAAACTGCCTCTATAGCATGGAGGGAGTTTGATGAGTAATCTGTCTACATGTTAACCGGATTGAAGCTCACTGGTTGCTACATCATCCATAGTACTTAGAAGACCTACAAGGCTAGACACTGCCAGGGCGAAATCTTCAGATGCTTGAAGGTCTCCTGCCTTAATAGGATAGCAGTTATATCCCTGAGTTCACTCTGGATTAACAGTCTAAGTTGTCCACAGGGCTGGACTGGGAGATTTTTTCAGACCAGGAGTCAGTTATGTAACCAGGCCACGCTTGCCACCCATGCATGTTCCCACATACACATGTTCAAACCCACAACTAAGTGCATGGGCACAAGCAAAACACATTTGGCACTTGCGCACACGTCTTGGCGACTGGAAAGGCAGGGGACCAACCCAGTGCGATTGAAGATTCCTTGACCCAGGCTCTCACTGTTGAGAGGTGTCATGGAGTTATATGTTCAACTAAGAGCTGGCTTATGACGACTGTTGGGCTTCTCTACAAAGGTTTCCTCCACCTTGATCTGACCACTGCACGGCCGTAGATAGCTTGTACGACTATTTTCCAACACCGTGGTCTTGAAGCTATCCACCTCGAGAGGTCTGTGGGTGGATCCAAGACAAACGTTTCCGACAATTACCCACCCCAAATCCAACTTCTGTGCAAATGGGGAGTTGTCCACACCATTGATCTGATCTCTGACTTTGTGCACCCTCAAGATGTCCCGGCCTAACAAGAGGAGGATCTCGGCGTTGGGATCAAGAGGTGGGATTTCATCCGCAATACTCTTCAGATGAGTGTGATGGCGGGCAGCTTCTGGCGTAAGTATTTCAGAGCGGTTGCTATGGAGGTGATCACACTCAAGAACAGTAGGTAAGGAAAGACTCAGCTTCTTGTCTACTGACTCTATGATGAACCCACAAAGCCATTCTTCCTGACATCTCCGTTAGCCCCGCACATGTCTTCAATGTGTATGGATGTGAAGATCCCTTGCTCTTAAAGATGTCAAAGAGCTTGGAGCTAGCAAGAGAGCGATTGCTCTGCTTGTCCAAAATGACGTACATTGTCTAGGGAGTGTTCTTGACATCCAGTGGGGTACACATTGACTAGGCTGATTTTGGAACATGCTCGTGGGCTTACTCCTTCTCCACACACCTGTGTACACTTTGAAGTCACCTCTTGGCTGTCCGCTTTGTCACCCTCCCCACCATGACTTGCTGGGGGAGGAGATGCTTTGGATGACCAAGGGGCTGGACCGGGATGGAGTGATGATACATGAGCATCCCTCTCACATTCGGTGCATTTGATTTCAGCAGTACAATTTTTAGCCAAGTGTTGACTAGAGGAGCAACAACGGAAACAGATTGAGTTCTTCTTAAGCAGCTGCTTACGCTCATCTATTGTCTTGAGTCTGAATCTGCAACACTTCTTGAGTGGATGAGGCTTTTGGTGGATCGGGCAGAGTTTACCTGGGTTCACTGCACTGTTCTCATTCTCACTGGTTGACTCTCCAGTTGAAGAGACTTGCGTCTTGTGGACCGCTACAGGTGTTTTAGCTGACCAGTTTGCATAGCCCTTTTTCGCATTTGCAGGTGTAGACGAAGAAGCAAAGAGATTAAAGCTGGGGTCTGTGCGTGCTTTAGCCTCTGTGAGAACAAACTCCACGAACACAGAGAATAGTGGAAAGCTGACAAGGTGGGTGCGTTTGTATTTTGAGCCATATGATATCCACTTCTCTTGAATGTTGTGAGGCAATTTCTCCACTATGGGGTGTATGCCTCTGGCAGTGTCTAAGTATGACAGACCTGGTAGACTGCCATCTATCTTTGCATACTCCAGCTCTGACAGTAGATCTGCTAGATAACGCAACTTCCGTGGGTCGTTGGATGAAACATTGGGAAACTTTTCTACTTTTAAGAAAAGCGCGTGCTCTATAGCCTCAGGTGAGCCATAAATCTCCTCGAGGCGTTCCCAGGCTAATGACAATCCAGTTGGCGGTTTTCGGATGCTAACGGCTTTAATTTGTTTGATTTGCTCAGCTGAGTTCCTGCCTAGAGACTTCACAAGAAGATCCAGCTTTTCTCCTGTGTACAGGTCTAAGCCAGCTATTGCGCTCTTGAATGATGCCTTCCATGCCCAGTAGTTTATGGGCTGGTCATCAAACGAACTGAGTCCTGATGTTACTATATGGCTGCGAGCTAAGAATTTAGCAAGATCACTGGTAAGATTGCAAGGCTGGTAATCTGTATGGTCAGAAACTCTGGGGCTAAAACATCGGGTGGAAGACCATTGCTTGAGCGAGGTAGTGGACTGTTATCTTGCGGAACGCTTAGAAGAGGTGGCAGGCCATAATCAGCAGCTGTGTGATTTATTGGCGCATGTAGATCTGTAGCAGCACGGCGATTTGGCATGCTAACATCTGCATTCTTCATCTGATATGGTGTGGCACCTGTATTAACACTCCTTTGTTCCAGCAATTATTTGGCAACAAGTTGCTTTCTAGATCTGAACTAGAGGCATTACTCCTTATCTCATAGCCCATTTCCATTACTCCAGCTTATAACACCTGCATTTTTGCTCTCCCTGCTTCTAGCTCTTCATCTGCTCTGAGCGAATCCAGTGCGGCTTGAAGACGTGCTTGCTCCAGTTTAATTTCTACTTCCTTTTTCATGAATGTTGCTCTAGTTTGAGCCGCTTCAGCTTTCGCCTTAGCTTGCAAAAACAATATGCTAGATCTGGAGCTCACTGAAGCTTGGGCACCATTAGATGCAAATGATTGAGTCTCAAATCTCGCTTTAGGTCTGCGCTCCATGATTTAAATAATGCTTGAAAGAGAGTTCAGTAAATGGAAGCCACTTGTGAGTTTGTCCGTCACTTATCTTTGTAACAGCGCTGCTCCATGCTTGCTATGATGCCGTCTTTTCACTGTCTTGGCCTCACTAATAGTTAGGTATCCAAGCAGCTAAACAGATACTCAGCAACTCCACAGAAGAAAATTCTTTCTTGTGATTTTCCTGAATAGTTTTAATTTGTAAAACTGAAATACAAACATATGCAAAACCTAGATCAAGAATTGTACATGAATAGACATGAGTTACAAATTAGCTAAGCTTCACCATGTTTTAGCTATGACATTGTGAAAATACCTTTTTTTTTTTATTGCAGTTTTGCCCTATTAACATCAACATATGAATTACCATGAAATATACTAGAAATATGTTCAATTACAAAAACAAAATACTCACAGATGAACAAACATGGAAACAAACTGTAGCAAATTAAGAGTGGAAGACAAAGGCAACTGTCTCCACTGAAGGAAAGGTCAAACTGACTCCTGTAGCTAAGCTTCTAACAACTTCATATCCAACTTGTTGTCAAAATAAAAGCCTCTCAAAATTGTTTTCTTAATAAGAGTCATAATAACAACTAGGTACATTACTCTTACTAGAAATGTAAGGAAATAAAATGAAAATATAAAAATGCAAACATGACACATATTGAAAATTTGTTGAAAAAAAAATTAAAACCTTAAAAGAACATGTCCTGAAATTAAATGAAACATACGTAAGAATTATTTATTTACTTATTTTGTACACAACAGGGATCCAGAAAATGGCCTCTATGCTATTAGCCCTTAAAGGACTATATACAGCTGTGCTAACTAGTAAATAACTTCAAGCAGAATTATAGGAAAATGTGTACTATATTAAAGTACAACAAAAAAGACAAAATGAAGCTGAATTTTTTTTAAGTAGCAGTATTAGAATAAACGGCTAACCTTGAAAAAATTTGTCCTATAATTGGCCCAATCATAATATTCTGCTCAGATTTAGCTTGATTGGTCTGAAATTGTAATCCAACACAGAGTGTTGGTTTATGTTGATTGATAATGTGTTTAGCATGCATGTAAGCATCTTTTCAGATCAGTCTGATTGTGTTAAGAAGATACTTTTTTGTCCTATGTCAACATACCGCAGTTCTGGTTTTAGTAAGTGTGGAAATTATGTTTGAATTATCTTTCATTGCTGTGTTTATTACTATTTTTAAGACAACTATAATTTTGAATACATGCATATATTATAATCAATTGTTTAACTATAACTTGCGAAGTATGATCTAAGGTTAAGCTGAAAGAGAGTTTTGTGACCCAGTGACCTCCTTTCTGATAAGGGCAATGGGAGTAGGAACGGAACGGCCTGAGGCAGGTAGAGGGGGATTAGGAGAACTCCTGGGTTTCAGCAAGATATATGAAAGTTCACAAGAAGTATGTGTCCTTGATGTAAACATCTGTTGGGAGGCACTCAGCCAGACTGAAACTAAGATTGTAGATGTTGTAAAACTGGGAGTGTAGAACAAGACAGCATTCTTTTCTTCGCTGAGTGGAAAAATACAGATAACCATGGACAGCAAGTTCAGCTCAAAACATGTACATCTGAAGGTCATAGGGATCCAAGGAAGCAAACGGGAGATTTCCCCTTGGGTAGATTAATAACTCCTCCTAGTTAGATATGCATGCCTAGCTAGGCAGTGATAAACAGCTTGTGAATGATTGTGTAATTCTGTATATGCCTTATTCTTTTAATAAAAACAACCTGTTGAGCCCAGAGTCGAGTTGGGAACCCGTGAGGAGCGGTGCTCGGCTCTCCCTTTTGCAAAAGGTGTGGTGAGAAGTACTAAAGAATGGACATTGATTATTGATGCTTGTTTAACGATTGCAGACCGCCTAATATATGAATCTTCTGTCTCTGAGATCTGAATCCGGAGAAGTCTGGGAGGACTTCAACATAAGGGAATACAACATGTCTATCAAATACATTAAAAGATCCCATAATTATTGGGGTGCACTAACATCTACATTGTTAGTAGAACCAGATATCTTTCAGCACAGATGGAAGTACAGCTTCTTCTGTGTTTTGTTTAAGAATAGGTTATATCTCTGTGCATCTCAGAGTCTTTAATCTGAATAAAGCCTAGTGCATGTAAACTCACATCATGATCCATGTATACAATACTGGTGCATGTAAAAATAGATACATTTAGTATAAATATTTTGATCTGGCATTCACTCTCCTACAGTTCTTGTTTAAAGGTCTCTGATCCATTCTAGGTAAGGATCCTATCTGCTGCATATCAAAATCAATCATGTCAAGATTGATTTTTATATCTGGAGATCTTCTAAAAGTCACAACTAACTAGGAACATGGGAATACCCAAGGGGGACGCTGTGGATTGAGAATCAAGAATCTGTGTATTTATATAGCGCCAATTTCACAACAAATGTCGTCTCAAGGCACTTTACAAGAAAATCAGTTAAAATCATAAATGCATCATGAACAAATCAGTTTGAAAAAGTTTCCAATTTAAGGAATCCTAGCAGATTGCATCGATTCATTGACTTGCAGCATTCACTCCTCCAGAATCAGAAAATAAATTGAAAAAACACTGACAAAAGGGAACTTTGGTTATGAAGGGGCAAAGGAGAATCCCCCCACCCAACCCCAGTACGTCCCTGAGCAGAAGGCTGTTGTAACAAAGACAAGGGTGGCATCAAGCCAATTTAATAAACTGAGAAGTCCATAATCTGTACTTATACATCCATGTTTTAAATACATCTGTATTTCTTGATGTTAAATAAAGATTAAAAAAATAGTAGTAATATTTTACCCATACTTCACTTATTGGTCATTTTCTGAAGACATCTTTATTTATTTACTGGATTTCTGACTTTCAAATCAGAAAGCCTCAATATGGCTAACACAACCTTTTTTACAGTAGTCAATGATCCTCTGAGAATTTATTTTAGCTATTAGAAGGCAAAATAATCGAATTATTTTTTGAACAGCTACACTGCAAAAGAGCCAACTTGTATTTTTTGGACTAAAACAAGGATTTTAGTTGGCTAAACTTAAAATTTGTATTTAATGACATTTAGGACAATAATGTAAGTTAACCCAACAAAGCAAGCCAGTTGTATGCCCCAAAAAAAGTTGGTAAGTTGGTGTTACTAATATCTTTACATTGGGGTTCAAAGCAAGGGACAATAGTTCTGCCAACTCCTAATTATTTGTTGTGAAATGCGGGAAAGCCAACTTTCTGAGTTGATACTCAGTCTCATTCTGGCACGTTTCCTCGAGCTGGAGTGCACACAAAGGTAACTTCTAACCAACCTTTAATTAAAGAAAGTTAAAACATACAGCAGTTTTGTTGTGTGTTATGTTGTAGGCGCCATACACATTTCAATATTTAATCACAGACAGAGTTTCAGTGTTTAGCTAAAGCCAGCGGCTAGTCGCTAACTGATTTTAATGATGCTGCATCAGTTAGCTGACATTCCATGTCATTTTTCAGAAGAACTGGCGGAGTGGTCTCAGTAAATGACTGTGTTGAGAAAGTGGTGATCAGCAAACTAACGTCAAATTATGACATAGTTCTTTGTTGAAGTCCCCGTCGGCTAGATTAGAAAAATATATTATTTATTCCTAAGTGTAGTGGCAGGAAAGACTGATTCACCTGCATCAAATAATGTGTTGGTAATATACTGAGATGTTACAGCTTTAATTGGTCAATATGTTTTATACTGACCGCTGACTTTCTTAACCTCAACTGTTGGTTTGTTGAGTAGTGTCGTAAATTAATGTAAATTAGTTGTGATTCATCTTATTGCAGTAAAATCTATTAAAAGTTTTCAAATGGAAAGAATATTATATAGTCAGTCTTGTCAACTAGTGTCCAGTATGCTGTTAACATTGTCATCAAATTGATAGAATGTTCAAAATGTTTACTGACTGCTTTACTAATCCCCAGCAAATTGTTGTATTTACTTTTCAGATTAAAATTAATGCAGTGCAAATTCACCCACCCTGTTGAAGCCAACTCAAAACCCAACTATTCTTTTATTACAGTGTAGGAGGGACAATTTAAATTTTGCCTTGAAAAGGTAAATATAAGTTTTTTTATTTGTGATTTTATTTATTTTCTGCTAGTTAAAGAATATCTGCTGGGGGCCATTTTAGATTTATTTTTAATTTTTTTCTCCATTGCTCAGTTAAGGCTGTCAGCTAGAATGCATACTCAAGAAGAGTTTCAGTTGTAACTCCAGCAAAAATAAGGTATAAGGTCAGGTAGCAAAAGTAATCTTGTTGTATATTTACTTCAAAACAAAAATGACAAACTAAGGTGTCTTTCCTAAAGTTACGATTAGATTTATTTGTGTTAAATTGCAAATCTTCTCTATTTGCGTAAATAATACCATGAATATTGTGTACCTGTTTGTTTTCCCCTCACCCTTTATCCATCCACATTCTGCTGCTTTAAGCAAGCAAGCAGAGAATCACTTTAATTATTGCGACATTACCCACAGCGGCATTAAAACAATGACTCATTCAATGAAAGCTGCAATTATTGGTATTAAACCCTAATGCACCTAACCCTTTCAACAGAGTGCTTCAACTAGTTAACTATTAATTTCAGGAAAAGTATGAATGCAACACATATTGTTTAATTTAAGTGACTTGTAGTACTTTATAAAAATAAAAATAAAACTACACAAATCAAATATTAAAGGGACAAATTACAGTTTAAACAATAGCTTTTCCTGAGTGATAATACATTCAAATGAAATGGATTTTATGGTGTGCCCTTTTGTCGTTGTGTTTTGGTTTTCCCCTAAAGGCCCCAGGACTCTCAGTAAGGGTTTAGTTAAAGCGTTATTAAGTGAAAAGCGTAAGTGGGTGGTGATATTTGGTTAAAGGTGGCAGTAATCAGCTTAATGCAGAGTTAAAGGCTGATGGGACACTGGCCAAATCTCTGGGCTATTAAAGTCACACCATGTCCCCTGCAGTGACCTCATCCTCAGCTTAATTATGGCAATAGTGTCTATCCCCTATTTAGCTTTCCTTCCTCATATCTCACATTTTCACTTGTTCTAAGTTATTTGCATATTTTTCAACTGTCCCTTTTAACTTTTTTTTCAAAATTTGTATAAACTCCAGCAGCACTATAAGCTTTACCATTTGCATCTTACTTCATATTTAATGTTTCTTATATGTCTGCTTTTTACATCCACTCTTCCATGACTTTTCTCTCTGTTCTAACCTCTTCCTGCCCATTTAGAGTCTAGCGTATTTACCTTTCACCTTCTCTCTCTCCCATATTTTTTTCCTGGGGGATTTTTCTTCTTCCTTGTCTTGTTTCATGCTTTACAGTGTGCCACTGCTGTCATTGTGTGGTGGAAATGAATCACAACAAAGAGAAAAAAAAATATTGCTGAGTTAATAATAAGGAAAAAAGGCCAGTGAGGGTTTTGGGTGCACAATGTTTTTTCAGGTTTTATCAATTACAAAAAGAGGGAAAACATACTAATGTAGTTTTAAAGTATTTGTTTATATTATTTCTATAAGATCAAGGTTTTTTTCGGGCACCTCTTGTTTACACTAGAAGAATCAAGAATCAGTTTATTTATATAGCGCCAATTTACAACAGGTGTCGTCTCAAGGCACTTTACAAAAAATTAATTAAAATCAAGGATACATTCTAACAAATCAATTTGAAAAGGTTTCCAATCTAAGGAACCCCAGCAGATTGCATCGAGTCATTGACTGGCAGCATTCACTCCTCTGGAATCAGCAGGCAGAAACAATGGCTTGTGTTGTCGTTGACTTTACAGCAATCCCTCATACTGAGCATGCATGTAGCGACAGTGGAGAGGAAAAACTCCCCTTTAACAGGAAGAAACCTCCAGCAGAACCAGGCTCAGTACAAGCAGCCATCTGCCACGACCGACTGGGGGTTTGAAAAGAC
>JAVLVB010001002.1:229442-246095 GCA_032876305.1 Orestias chungarensis
ATATATATATATATATATATATATATATATATATATATATATATATATATATATATATATATATATATATATATATATATATATATATATATATATATATATATATATATATATATATATATATATATATATATGCACATTTCTGTTTCACATGAAGAAAAAAAAAGGCATTGAATAACCTCATGCACAAGCAGCCAAGTTTCTAATTGGTAATTAAAATACCTTTGACAAACTAGCCTTTAATGTTTTCTTGCCATTGGTATGGTAATGAGGGTTGAAAAGGTAAACTGCTTTCCCAGCAGAGAAAACAAGGTAGTGAAGAAAATGTTTGTGTGTGCCTATAAGTGTGTTAAAAGTGTGTGTTTGTCAAAACCCATCTGCTTATTTCACCATGCAGACTTCATTTGACTCAGTTTATATACAGACCCTTTAAATATAGAAACTCTGGAAAGAACTATTTACATTAGCACCAAAGAACACTTTGACACCAACAAAATTGTCAACTGGATTGAGAATTTTTTTCAGATGCTCTAACAATCATTTAATCCACCAGAAATACTTTTTCATTACACCGATTCAGGTCTTTGGGTATGCATCAGGCGATTTAAATCGCTTTCATTTGATATGATGGCATTTTTGAAAACCAAGGAAATAAAAAATAACCTGAATTAAATCAAAGTCAATATGTATTTGTAATAAAAATTGCTGTTCAATATTTATATATAATTTGCCAAATTTAAGTTTTTAGTTATAAAACTGCTTTCAAATCAAACTTTGCAATAGGTTTTCGTTTGGTTGAGAATAATTTTTTAGTCTGGTGAATTAAAAAAAATATTTTGGTGAATAAAAAAGGAAAAAAGGTTTTGTGACTCATGCCTCCCTTTTCTTTTAACAGGAATTCATGACCCATACAGTTTAAATGTATAAAACAAAAGTAACCAACAATTCTTGGATCAAAAAAGTCTGAAAAGCCCCAGTTTAGTTTTTTTGTGAAAACAATATTTATACATGCTTCATTTTTTTCTTTAACTTTTAAAGTATGAAATACAAGTTAAAAACACCCAATTGTGAAAATAGAAATCAGTTGTCCACTTAAAATAGTTTTAAACAAATGCATACCTGTTAAAATTTTAAAAACCACTTCCCCCTTTACCAGCAAGAAGATTTAAATACCATGAGAACAAGCTTTATAGTTTTGAGGGCTTTTTACCAAGTGGGCCTATGAAAACAAAACAAAACAAAAAAATTACACAATATTTTTCACAAAGACTACACCCCATACTGAATTTTCTTCTCTCAGGCCTTGCAGTAATTCAGTCCATTAGTTCTTTCATCATCCTTCTTGTAATAAATCCTCAATGTAATGTTTGTGGTGTGGTCATTTGCTATTAAAATAAAAGTTTGAGAAAAAAAAGGTCAAACAGGTTTTCAGCTTTTTTTTTGTTGTCGAAATAATTATAAAATAATTAAATCATAGAACATGGAAGAATAATAAAAAAAAATGATGCCAAGTTTTTAACCATAACAAATGAACATAAAATAGTTGATAGTCAATGGCATGAGTAATATTTCATTTTCAATAATGTCATGACCCATAAATATTTTAATACGGACAAAATATGTAGAACTTTCTATAACTAGTTTGTATATGAGAGTTGTGAATTACAGCAAGTGTAAAATTTTAATTTTTGAGAAAGACACAGAGGTATATTTTAACTTTACAGAATTAGGAATCAGGACTTGTTAAAGATACGTCAGTATAACACTGGCAAGACATGTACGTTTACCCTCTTCTGGAAAATAACGGAATTTCTGGTTCTAATAAATCCGGCAAACCGTCCACGTGCTGAAGCATCGATGCAGCCCCAGTTGTGCATTAGTTGTTCTGTTATCACATTTTTCTACCTGCACTATATTCCTCTAGAGCAGGGGTGGGCAGCGCCACTCCTTGAGGGCCTGTGTCCTACAAGTTTTAAATGCATCCCTGATCCACCACAACCTGAATCGGATGGATGAAGCATCCAGTATAAATCAAGTTGTCTGGAGTTGTGCTAATGACCTGATTACGTTACTCAGGTGTGTTGTAGCAGAGAAACATCTAAAACCTGCAGGACACCGGCCCTCAAGGAGCAGATTTGCCCACCCCTGCTCTAGAGTCTAGACCAGGGGTGCCCAATATTTCGATATCGGTTGATCGCATGGCATCAAAGGAAGTAGATGACCCCATCTATCCTTCCGTTTATTTTTTTATGTACATAACGGGAAGATGACTGATGCACCTTTAGGCAGGCAAACACACGTTAACTCTACACTGGCTTTTCATTAGCCGCCTTAGAAAACTGCAGTCGCTTAGTGAGTCTCCCACTTTCTTTTAGCAGAGGCGGAGCTGGAGGAGCTAGAGGCCGGGGTTGCACCAAACCCTCCCGTATATGTATATATTTAATCATACAACATGAATGATTTAAATAATTTGGAATAAATAGAGAGTGTTCCTTTTGTTTAATTTATTTATTTTTATTTATTTATTTGGGGGGGGTTAGATCCCTTAGGAATGATCTTCTTTTAAGTAGCTCGCAAGTGTTGACACCCCTGGTTTAGAGCGCCAGTTTACATTGGGCCTCATGGCTACTAGTCTGGTTAATTTCTTGTATTGGTAGGTGTGTAGTTGGGCCATTCTGTGTAAAATCTTTTTTTTTTTAAACATACACTTTCCCATAAACTTGAAAATAACACTGCTCTGTGTTTGTATCTCCCAAAAATTTTTAAGAATTTGTGATTGTAATTTTAAAATAAATTCAAGGGTTATGAATATTTTTTTTAGCTTACTGTGTATTTACAGCCTCTTTTCATAGTAAAAAGGTATTAACTGCCAAGAGGGTTAAATATCTATCCACATTCACAGTTACTAATATAAAAGTTTTATATGATTTCTGTTTTTTTATCTTTTAAGTTGATGCATTTTCCTAAAATACATGGCCTTTCAAGTGTATGTCATTTCTCATTAGGTTAAAGGCCATATGACTTATAAAATAAATGGCAGAGATTCTATTCTTGGGGTCTTTAGGTTTAGCTACTGTATAGACTGTCATCATTAAAGAGGTCAAATTGGAACAGATAAATAAAGCTGAATGTTCCTTGGTGATGCAGATGATATTTTGTAACAGTAACATTTTATGGGTAAAAATAAAGTTATTTTGCATTTAATAAAAAAATTCATCAAAACTAAATCCTACCATGTACTTTTTTAGAAAACATCATAAGCAGCAACAAAACACTTTTTGAAAATGTTGCATAGTTGTGTACAATAAAAGGTGAATTTTTCCCTACTTACTTGATAGAAAGTAACATCTTTACTGACTTTTAAACACTTAAAAACATGAAGAAAACCTACGTTTATTTTATTATTATTTTGCTATAACCATTGTCCTGCAATATAACATGTTAAATATTTTTCATGTACTTTATCATCTTAAATATAAATATCTCACCTCTTTGCTTCCTTTTTTTTATATTAATCTGTGGGCTTCTCTAAATCACCTCCTACCCAACTACCTATGCCTCAGATTGCTCCCCATTTACAGAGGGCTGTCAGCAGGGTTGTCATTTTTGCACTGAGGAATGTTGTGGATAGGAAGACACATGGCTGTTTGATCATTCTATGCACATACCCCTTAGAAAGCCACCCTGGATAAGCACACACTTTACAGATAACATCCTTGTATCATTTAAATGTTAATAGGCTTTCTATGGGCTCAAACCTACATTTATTGTTGTGCAAATGAGCCAATTTCACTATATCTATGCCATCGTTAGAGCTGGCATGTTTAGTTGTCTGAACATAATTAGAATTATTGTGCTGTGAGCAAGAGAGAAGAGGATGGTTGGCAAGAAAAGAGAAGAGAAACAGCCTCTTGCTTGTTCTATGCAGAGTGGGACAAGCTCTTTGGTGAAATTTTCCTTTTTGAGAAAATTTAAACATTCTCACTTTTTCATTTATCCTGTTAATTAATGATCTCCTTAATTTTACACCAAACTAGTTTTTTTTTCACCATTAAGGCTCGATTATAGGTGTGTTTGTGGTTTGTTGAAGGAATTACACTGGTGAAAGTGGATGGAGGAGTTGCAACAAGCAATGTTAAACACATATTTCAATATTTGGGATAATTTTGGGAGAACTCACAAGTTATCATAGTGTCTTCACAGTGCAGTAAAAACATATTGATTGTGAAATATGTTAAGAACATTGGATTCTGAGTTCCTAAATTGAAGAAAAAGTGAAACTATCAAGGAGGGAAGAGTGGGAGCTGGGATCAACGATTGAAGCTGTAGCTGGTTGTGGTGCCGTGATGATGGATCCAAAGGTGGCTTGAGAAAACGATAAGGTGCTGCACGTCACACAAAGCTTGAATTAACAGTGAGAGGAGGAAGAGGAGAAGCTTTCAGATTTTGGAGATAAACCAGGAAGTCATGGCATCAATAGGAAAGAACGAGGACCATACCGGCCACATAAACTGTGGAACAAATAAGTACAGGAAAAACCACTAAAAGAAAGGAAGCACAGGTTAGTTGAGAGCACAAGGAGATTTACAGATGGGCTTGATGTTACCACTGAGATTATCATTGAGGTACTTCATGATTGGCAACCGGCTTATACAGTAGGTAATGATTCTGATGATTTGCAGGTCTGTAGAGACACAGTTGTGGATAACAAGCCCGGCACATCAGCAGCTCTGCTTTTATATATGGTAAATCATGTCAAAACGGTTTCTTCACATCAATTCTGTTATTTTCTACAATTTAACTGAAAAACAAAGTAATCTTATAAAAAGACAAAAATAAATAGAAATTTAAACCAATTTACCTTACATTTTACCGTTCTAGAATTTTTTTGGCGCTACATAAATTTATATGTATTAATCACATCAGAAATAGGCATATATAAATTCAGCCGAAAAAGACCCCTCACTTTGAATCAATATACTATAACCATTGATTTTCTATTACATTTAGTTCTAAAATTTGGCTAGTTCAGTCAGACATTTTACATTTCTTTCACAAAATCAACTATATTAAACTAAAACACCTGACCTTAATTTCAGATTATTCAACTTCTTATGTGAGTTGTGATCTCAAGAAGACTGAATGCTTATTCTTTAATTGATTTAGCAAAATATTGATTGTAGCTGTGATGGGATTCAACACCCTCACCTTTTCATAGTTTTTACAATGTATTAAAGGGGTTTCTAATTTTAGTGTAGGGAAGTTTGCAACCATTTTGACCAGAAAATTAAATTTAATTCCCTCGATAAACACTTCAGCCTTTTTTAAATTATTCACTGTACTAGGCAAGGCAAGGGGAGTTTACTTTTATAACACAATTCATAAACAAGTTAATCCAAAACTTCAGAGGACATCAAAGGAAAATTTGAAAATAAAAAAAACTATACATAAGCTAAAAAGCAATACATGAACTTATTTTAAAATGCAGTTATGAAATGAGTAACATAAGAAATTTTTTTCAAGAAATTAGTTTGTCCAATTGTTTGATCAAAGGCTACAATAAACTTTTTATATTTTAAGCCCTGATTTAAATGAGATTTTACAATGAGTTTTTGTCAGGGCTGAGATTTTACAAGCACCTCGCAAAAATGTATTTTTACACCAAAAGGTTTTTAATATCGTTCTCAAACATACAATTGGCCATGCAGTATGCAGTAATTTAGGAACAGCTCTGTTATGTGTTATGTGTTGTTATGTGATTCTACTTTTGATTTTCGGTCAGGCAGTAGTATTTTGTGTGAGCTGCATCTGTGTGTGTGTGTGTGTGTGTGTGTGTGTGTGTGTGTGTGTGTGTGTGTGTGTGTGTGTGTGCGTGCATATATTTTACAGATAATAGCAAACCAGATTTTGTAACAGTTTTATGTGGTTGTTAAATCATCGTAGTTGTCTTGTTCTTGTGGTGTGGATCAAAACTGGATTTGAACACACAAAATATCCTTTAATCATAAAGGAGTAAAATTGTAATTTTTATTTTTTTTATAAATTTTTACAAAAAGGATAGATTGACTTTATCAAATACACCAAATATACAGTAAGTTGTCCTATTTCTGAATGCTGACAGACTGCAGGTCTGAAACTGAAGCTGTATGTGCAATTGTTTTTACTGTCAACCCCAATGTGCTGCTGCCACTCTTTTCTTCCTGCATAGCCTTTAGCACGAGCGTGTGCCTCCTGATGGCTTTCTTTGGCATTAAGTCTTAAACAACAGTCAGTAGTAAAATGTACTTATAAAAATAAAGGAAAACTGAGTGGACCAGATACAAACCTAAAACATAAAACAATGCATGAAAAAACTCCTTAATTAGTAATTATCATCAGAATCGCAATCCGTCTTTTGCTAGTACAAAAATTACATCAAGCTATCAGCGCCAAAGAGGGACTGGTAGCATGATGTAGAACATCCTGGTTTGTTTAAAGCTGCAAGCTACTATTGCTTCTGCAGAAATGCAATACTCTCAGTCAAAAGCAACAAATCAGGGCCAAAAGGAGGGCCTTTGCACTGTCAGAGAGCAAGGAGGAGCATCTGGGCAATGCTCACTATGGGGCGACTGTTGTTCTACAGCCTAGTTAGCATGGCAACCGTTGTTTTTGCATGGATGGGGTCTAAGCTACACAAAGGTGATTGCAGGTGCTAGGACCCTCCCTCAGCCTCTGATTGGGTGTTTTTGACTGGATGTTTTATTTTTCCCACCTTGTCATGTTCAGAATCTCATCAAATTCCAGTCCCCTCAACTATGGAACCAAATTTTTACCATATTTAAAATGAAAATGCTTTTATTTATAAGAATGTGGCTCCATTATTTGACTCATCAATAAAATTAATAATCAATAATCCTAATTGCGTTTTAATTGCCTTCTTTAAGACTGCTAAATCCCTCACTTCATTAAAATGAAAATAAAAAAAAATTATTTTTCAAATATGCCCCAACAGATAGAAACCAAAATAAAATTGAAATGTAAAATTTGAAGTCGAAACACCCTTTCTAGAACTGCTTTTTTAATTTTAAGAATGTGGCTGCATTATTTGACTCAATTATAAAATCAGTAGTCAATCATCCTATTTGCATTTGCATTTTCTTCTTCAAGACTGCACATTTGTCCCATAATCCAAAAGAAAACAAAGTTGACATTGCTTTTTCATTTTCGAGGTCTGCCCATAACTCTAAAATGAAAAAGCATTCTGAGCGGCGGGCTTTTCTGCCCATATGGTTTGGTAGGGGGCACTGTGCATATCTGCATTGCATTTCATTGCAAATGTGCTAGGATATTGATTGAATCGCTTTTGGTTCATAAAACTTGGTCTTTAGCATCACAGGTCATGGCGATCGCTGTGCAAACACTTTTACAAGTCACCTACAAAGCTTCCTCTGTTTGGTGGATATTGGTATGCTGATGACCATCAGAGTCTGCACTGTTCAGCATGGCCGCAGAACAGAACACGGCTGGAAAATTAGTGTGTATAAGCTGATGGCTTTTATTGTAGTTATTTTTATAAAGGCAGCATAGGGGAGTCTTAGCACAATGCATGATTAGTAGTCCAAAGACTTTAGCAATTCAAACAAAGCCACAATGTATCGAAAATGGCTTCAGGATTTCATGAAACATCTGCATTCAACAACAAAGACGCTTGTGTGGAACATTTTAAAATTGACAAATTTGCTGCAATTTCAAACATCTGGCAACAGTTTGTAAAAAACTGTGTGTTGTCCAACAGTCAACATATTACTGTTTTCCCTTTTTGCAATACATTTCATCTAAGCCTGATAAATTTGGAATTAAGTTTTGGATTGCAGCCGATCTGGACACAAAATACATGTGCAATGCTATCCCCTATTTGGGAAAAGATCCTTCATCCCTGTTGTGTTCAACTTAATATGCAGGTCAATGATTAATCAATAAAGAGACAGAGACGGAGGATCTCAAATGCAATACAAAACATTTTTCGATACATTTCAGATCTAAAACGGAGACAGAGGCCCTATCCGCTTCAGCAGTCACCAGCCCCAGATCCTGACTGAAAGCTTTTCTGAAAAACTGCTTTCTACATACCCTCCCCTTCCCTTATCATGTGCCTGGGTGCCAGAACGAGGTCGTTGAAGAATCAGTTTATTTATATAGCACCAATTTACAACAGAAGTCGTCTCAAGGCACTTTATAAGAAAATCTTTTAAATCATAGAAACATCATTACAAATCGGTTTGAAAACGTGTCCAATCTAAGGAACCCCAGCAGATTGCATTCAGTTATTGACTTCCAGCATTCACTCCTTTGGAATCAGCAGACCGTAACAAAGGTCTCTGGTTGTCGATGACTTTACAGCAATCTCTCATACTGAGCATGCATGTAGCGAAAGTGAAAAGGAAAAACTCCCCTGTCACAGGAAAAACCTCCAGCAGAACCTGGCTCAGTACAAGCACCCATCTGCCACGACAGACTGGGAGTTTGAAGAGACAGAAAACTAAAATGGATGCAGAGGATACTGAAAAAAAATAGTTTATGGCAGCAGTTGTAGAGCGTCCCTGGCGGCACCTCAGCCCATGTTCTCCCCCAAGAAGCTGTCTCAGCTATCAGAACACCAGACCAGGTGTGGCTACAATTGAGAAAGGTTAACAAAGTTGAAATAACGGTAACTAAAGGAGATTGGAAAAAGGAAGAAAGTAGCCAAATGAGAAGTGGTCAGATCGAAGGAGAACCGTCTGTCAAGACTGAGTTCTTCCCCCGACCTTATTAGGCTGTCTTCTCAACCTCTTCCTAACTAAACTAGACAGGGTGTCTGCCTCACGGACTAAAGCTGGAAGCTGGTTCACAGGAGAGGAAACTGATAACATAAAGATCTGCCTCAGATTCTGCTTTTAGAGATTCTAGGAACCGCTAGTAAACCTGCAGTCTGAGAGCAAAGTGCTCTGTTAGGGACACAAGGAGTAATCAGATCTCTAATGTATGATGGAGCTTGATTAGTGAGGGCTTTATTTGTCAAAAGACGAATCTTAAAATCTATTCTGAATTTGACAGGGAACCAATGAAGGGAAGCTTAAAAGAATGACATTTTGCGAACTTCCTGCTCATAAAGAGTTACAATAGTCCAGCCTTGAAGTACCAAATGCATGGACTAGTTTTTCAGCATCAGTCCTAGAGAGAATATTCCTAATTTTGGCTATATTCCTAAAGTGAAAGAAGGAAATCTTAGAGACCTGTCTCATATGGGACTTAAAAGACATATCCTAATCAAAAATAAAACCAAGGTTCATTACATTGTTACCTGAGGCTAATTTGATGTTATTCAGTGTAAGGGGTTGACTAAGCAGTTACTTTTTTTAAAGGTTCTGGTCCAAAGATAACAACTTCGGTCTTTTCATAGTTCAAGAGCAGAAAGTTTAAAGTCATCCACATTTTTATTTTTTCAAGACATGCCTGTAATCTACCAAACTGACTGAATTCATCAGGATTTATGGATAAATACAGTTGTGTATCATCAGTAGAACAGTGGAGGTTGTTGCCGCAAGTTATCCTTCTCCTGGACATATACTCCCACGTACATTCCACATCTGTTCCTTTGAAGGTAGTTTTAATTAAAGAGTTTTGTCATTCACACATCAAACCCACCCATAAATGTCTACTTCTAAGACTACACGTGAGGTTAGGCTATTCTGTTCAAGGGCTCAGCGTTGTTTCAACTTGGAGAAAAAACAGATGCATAACATCAGTTGATACTAGTTGCACACACAAGCTACAATACATACACAAGCCCTACTGGATGATCAATGTAGTATTATAGCTGTCATAATATAAAATGCCTTATTCCTAGTGATGGGTCCGGCAACACCGATGCGTCGGCGCATGTATCAAGCCCATAGACCAAAACCCGTGTCGGTGCGCGTATTGATTTCAGCAAGTCACATGACCGATACAGCAACTGTTTTGAAATGACACTGAGGCGCCAAACTGTGTTTATAAGGAAGCGATTTATGAAAAGAATTCTTGATCTTTTTCGGTACAGCGTCAACTATGGAGCAGCCTCAAGGCAAATGAAAGATTTCCGCAGTGTGGGACCATTTTGATCTTACATAGTAAAATAAGGGAATCGTTTTCATTTAGTTTTTTCATACGAGTATTTTCAGCTTCTACTTGATCCATCTGAATCCAAATTCAGCTGAAATGGACTCTTAGTCGAAAAAGTGTAACAGACAAAATTTCTAAACGTTGGAAAAACTTTTTTTGATTAAAAATATGTGAAGAAAAACCCCAGTCCACAAGCATCCTCATTTCAAACACTTTCACTTACATTTTCACTTTATGGTACATGTTCACATTATTTATTGACTGTATCTAAGAATAACACTTATTTTTGATTTAAGTTGAGAAATGCAATAATAGAATATATAATATACAATAACATACTATGAGTTAAATGTTATTGTTTACACTGGTTCATCTATTGACGTTGCTTGTAGGGATTTTTAATGTCCACAAGGTGACAGTATTCAGTGACACAATACTGACACAGTATCAATACAGTTTTGTTATCTGTCGAAACGCCTCATGACGCCTCATCAACAGATCACTACTTATTCCACAATTCACTCTCCGTCTAAAGCAATGTATCTAGCAAAACAGGTATATATGAGTTTTAATATAGCAAAACAGGTAAATATAATCTTGAATAATCCCAACACACCCTACAGGAAGTAGGCGAGCATTGTTGTGAAATTGATGGACCTATTTATGGACCAGGGCAGTACTGTAACTATGGACAATTTCTTCACGTCTCTGTCTCTGGCCAAAAGGCTTCTTCAACGGAATACAACTCTGCTTGGCACCATAAGCAAAATTTGTCGGGAGTTACCAGCTATAGCATAAGAAACTTCAGGACGCCAGTTGTAGTCTACATCTGGAAATGCCATGTTGACATTGTATGCAACAAAAAGAAGTAACCTGTTTGTCTGCTGAGCACCATGCATCAGAAAAGGGGAGATTGGTGACACTCAAAAACAGAAACTTTTGTAGAGAAATTTGTCTATTTGTGAATGGACCATATAAGTAGGCTCTGCCTTGCCTTGTTGGCAAACCATGATTATGGTATTTTCAGCTCAAAAAGTAGGACTAGTATCATATCTGGTTGTTCAATAGGTTTGCCTAAATATAAGATTTAGATATGACTTATCAATATATTCCTTCAAAAAGGTATGATGTTGCAGGGACAGGTAATGAAACGTGCTTGGAACATGCTCTTGTTCTGATGCCAGTTTGTTTCAGCCTTTATCCAATCTCATGTATATAGGCTTGTAATATCAAAGGTTATTTGCATTACAATAGGGACAGTTAGCAAGGTAGAGTAAATACACTTGATACACAGGAAACCTGAAATTCAATGGGACTTGTGTTAAAAAGTGCTGTAAACACTTTTCTATTGCCTTGTCTGTAATGTACAATACACTTTCTTAACTTTCGTAACTTAGTTTTCTAATCTATACTCCCTGCTGCACTAACACTAAAATGGCTTGAACTAGCACACTTTCTTTTTACTCCAGTGGGACCTAAGTATTACTAACACATGCCTGAGCACAGCTTTCTATATTTGGGCTCATATTTCATTATGTACCTGAATTTATCAAAGCTGCTAACAGAGACTTTTATGAAATGGCCTAAAAAGAAGAATGCCTGATCTGTCATGCTGACATAGCAGCAAGATCTAAATATCTTTCAGATAATCAATAAAGGACTACAAACAAAGAAAAACACAGTTCAACAAGTTTAAAATCCTAGAACATTTTTAAAATTTGTTATCTTTTTTTTTAAAGAGGACAATATCAGATTAATTTGTCAAACCGTAAAACCTTTGTATGCCATTCCTCTGCCTAGCCCCAGATAACCTCTATCATGCTACACCCACACACATTTTTTTTGTGTCTGGAGTGCACTTGCCACTTCCTGCTTTGCACTCATCCTTTTTACATTTGCCTGTTTCCTACTTTATTTCATAAAAGCCACCTGTTTATCACAATTTTGCGATTATCTTGTCATTCTTTTAACTTCCATTCATCCAACTTGTTCAACATTTTGCTACCTTTCTATTACACCTTGTTCACTTCTTCTCCAAACCTGCTGAAATCATTCTTTACATCTTCACTTCCTTGATTTCTTTGCCATAGCCTGCAGAACCTCTCCGCTTCCCTTTGTGTAGTCCAAATAACTTGTCAGTGAATTTCATCTGTTTTTCAAGAGTTTAATGCAAAAACCAGCCTATTGAAGGTCATCTGTTATTTGATCTGACAGCAATGGAACACTGGCAGGGGTCAAAGGCACAAACAAAGTCAGCTGTCCAACTATGGCAATGAAACTATACACCCAAGCAGACAGCAAGCTTTCACATTGTGTTTATAAACGATCAGATGTTCCTTTTAGGTTTGTAGCAAGAAAGCATAAGATGAAATGTGGCTTTTGATGAAGTAGATTGATACAGCACAAGCTCAAGCACACTTATTGTCCTACTGTATTTTCATCCTCCTTTCCCCTTTTACTTTCCCTGTGTCATAAAGTCTCCTTTCAGGAAAAGAAACAATTTCTACACATACTGACAGATGTTCTCTTTTGTCCCTATATTTTTACCAATGTACCTAGATGGAAAGGTTTGAAATTGCTCACTGTGTTCGTAAATCACATGTGATCCTGTGTTGATACAGCCTCCTGAAGCCCAACCTGCGGTAACAGACTAAGTATGTAACAATGGAATATTTTAGCTAGTAAGAATGTTAATGTAAAATAAAGATCTGAAACATTTGGTAAAGTTACACTGGCACATATCTATAATATCACATATATGTAACATTTGACATACATGGTAATTAATCCCATATTGGAAAATTAATTATGTACACAGTTCCTCGCTTATTACCAGATATGTGTTTTATTTTCAATCCGTTAACATGTATGATCATTAAACCATTCTTGTTTCATTTTTTAAGGTCAGTGCATGATCTTGTAAATGCGGACAAAATTTTTAACAGACAAATTTTGATGTTCTATGATAAGAGCCCCCTTTGCATTTGCAAACGATCAAGTTCGTGGCATCTTCTGTCTAAAAACCTCTTTACTTTACTGGCTCTTGGATACCATATAACTTGTACTAACAACAGTAAATAAACCACATGTTGACTAAACAAATTATGATGACTTGACAGAGCAGGTAAAAGGTACCTCTACGACTTTATGTGGCACTGGGAATATACGGATGAAGGATGTTGATTCTGTCTATGTATGTGTTGTACCGTTTTTACAATGTGTGGTCATTCCACCTCCACAAACGCCTTCCTTGCTTTGCCCTAGCACCAAATTTTATATTGATACTAGGTTTCACAGAAAGATAGAAAGAATAGAAATATCCTTTATTATTCAACAGTGGGGAGATTCTATTGTTACAGCAGCAGTCATGGCAAATATGAAAATATATAAAACAAGAACTAAATGAAAAGAATAAATAAAGACAGAAAAAGATAGTGTACAGTAAGGGCAAGGGAGTGTGAATATTTGGCAATTTTAATAGTCAGCTCGTTGGTTTTAGCAGTGTTGATGAGAAGATGTATTTGATGTGAGAAGGATCGGTGCCAGCGCAGCTCCCTGTGGGGCCCTTGTACCAGCTTGCCTGCCGAATTCACAGCCCTGTGCCCTCACATACTGTTAATGGCCAGAGAGGTAGTCCAGCATCCACTGGGACATATGGTGAACCACTCCTGATAGTTCCAGCTTGTCCTTAAGCATTGGCTGGATGGTGTTGCACTGGACAAATGAAAGAACATGATCCTCATTATCTTCCAGACATTTACAATTGGATCAACGCTCATTGAAAAACATAAATGAATGCATTATCCACCTCAATGCCGGACTGGTAAGCAAACTGCTGTGCAGCCAATCAAGACTTGGAGATAACAGCTGGAGAGACTAAACTGAGGGAGGGGTGGTTGAGGGTCAAATCTAGTGTTTTATTGTCTGTGGTGCGCCAGGTTACATACTAGATAAAGGTTGTAGAGCGTACGGAACGGAGACATGAATAAAATCCTCAGAGATCAAAAAGACAGTCCCGGCGCCATTGGTGGGCATTTGGCGACCATGCCCGCCCATATAGTCAGCTGTGCCCACCCTGAACTACAAGCAAAGTTTTATTTGGGTAATATTATTTGGGTTTTGTTTTTTCGTCAGAGTAGCCATCATTCGTTAGCTGCATCTGAGGCCAACTCTGGTATTGTTGTCCTCCACCAGGAGGGACGTGATGCTCAGGCGTTTAGGCGTTGTGTTTCACAGTCAGCTATGGTATCCCCTACATCTCTGTACCACACAAGCCGCAAACTTTGCTTGTGCCTAGCTTGTCACCAGAACTACGGACACCATGAAAGCTAAAATATTGGGTATTGGCGAAGATGATTACTGATGGGTAACTGATGGCTGCATGATCAGATCAGGATGTGTTACACGATCTATAGTTCACAAACACAGCCAGACCCCCTCCTCTCTTCTTACTGCTCTTCCTGGGTCTACTGGCTCGGTAAAAGTGAAATACTTCCATTTTAATGTGTAAGTTAGGGGCTAATGCCATTAGCCACATGTTGATCAGGCAGACTTGGCTACTCTCCCTGTAGCTTCTTTAATGGCAGGTTAGAGCCACCAGCTTCTCCTCTTTGTTGGGAAGGGATATCACATTTTCCATTACGATGGACAGAATGACGGGTCTGTACATTTTCTTCCAACCAAATGTTTAATCCACAGAAATAGCTTTTTCATACAGCTTAAACATAGACGCAGGTGCCACTTATCCTCCACATGTCTGTTTGACAAATCTGTATTGTCAATGAAAAAGAGGCCTGCAGGGTCTGAAATCTCTTGCATGCCATGTTATCCCCACTGCTGGACAGTGGTCATTTGGTGGTCAAGTCATTTTCCTCAGTTGTCTGTCATTTGGCAAAACCCATGCCCAGGTACATGCTAATATTTCTAATTATCTAGCAGGATCTGTATTTTTCACTGTAATTTTGAATCTGTGTACATTTTTTTTACAACAGCTCTCCTGTGATGTGTCTTTTGGTGTATTCTAGAGGATTAAAGATACCATCAGGAGGTTTGGCACAAACCTGGCTTGAATGTGAACTCAAGGGTGTCGAAAGGTTAATGTCTCCAAAAATATTTATGACCTTTAATGGCTGCCTGTTGCTGTTCAGGGTTTTTGTTCAGTTGTTGTTCTTCCACTAGCATCATATCAGTCTGACTTACTAAACCCACTTTATTCTTCCATCTTTATGTATTTGTTGTGTATGCAATTAGGGTGTTTAAAATCTTGATTGGAGCTGCTTTCACATCCTTCCTACTCGTTTTCTTCTCCAGTGATTTAAATCCAGTGCATCTTGAAAACTTGGATGTTCCTTATTTTTAATTCTACAAAACATGAAACAACATTCAACAAAGGGTAACTACAATGTCAGTTTTCTAAGTTTACAAGTGAAATTTACTAAAGATGAACAATTTTGGACATAATTATCTATATCATATTGTTTTAAAATAGGCTAAAAGACATTACAGATGCTTTTTAGGTAGTAGAATTGCTGACTGACATAAAACGTAACTTGCCAAAAAGAAAAAAAAAAATTTAAACTACCTGTCATGGTTTTGGCTACCTTTACTGACCCACAACAGGTAAGCAACTCAGGAGACCAAAGATCAGGTAAAGGTTGTTTATTTTGGTGGATGGTGTTACAGAGGTAATGTGTAATCTGATTGTGTATATCTGTACTTGAGACAGAGGAAATTCTGAGGACTGGCACAGAGGAATCTGCAACGCGGGTGTTGGGGGAGGGTCCATTTTGTAAGCGGACCGGATGTTGACATCCATTTTATAAATGGACTAAACTCAGACAAACTCCGCCAGAATTAAAGGCATAAAATGTTCTTCTTTATTGTTGTAACTGAACTTCAATTCCAACTTTGTGTCTATTACATTTGACAGAAACCCAATTAAACACAAGTAGAGAAATATAAAAAGCAGGTGAAAAAAATTACCAATAATACTAGTGCTTTTTATTCCATTTTGAATAATTATTAACTTGAAACAAATTCCTATAGTTTAACAAGTTACACGTCAGGTGGTTTTTGCTTTTTTCAAAGTATTAAGGTATTGCAATACAAACTAGAAAAAGGTGGGGTTTTTTTGTTTTTTTTGCAGTGCAATGGAGTTGAACAGTACTCCAAACAGTAATGGACAAAGCTGTCTCAACATAACTGTGCTAGGTATGTTCCATCATATTTAAAAAGACTGGAGGCTGTAGTTGCTACCAAGGTTAATCAACAAAATATTAATTGAAGGATGTAAGTACTGACTTAAATTTAACTTAAGTTTGTTTACAAATTTACAATATCAAAAAACTTTTTATATATTTTTACAGTGGCATGTGTTGTTTAGAATTTAGCAGAAACAGATGAATTCAACATAATTGCACTAATGATGTTAAAATGTAAATTTGTCAAAAAGGTAGGTTCTGTTAATGCTAAATGATACTAAAACATGTAAGTAAAAAAACCAAAAACATGTTTTCCTTCTTTTGCAATTCCTGA
>JAVLVB010001002.1:265399-312859 GCA_032876305.1 Orestias chungarensis
TTATGTTGTGTGTGTGTGTGTGTGTGTGTGTGTGTGTGTGTGTGTGTGTGTGTGTGTGTGTGTGTGTGTGTGTGTGTGTGTGTGTGTGTGTGTGTGTGTGTGTGTGTGTGTGTGTGTGTGTGTGTGTGTGCAAGGACAGATCCTATGTTGTTGTTGTCTGGTGGGATGAGGGGGTGAGTACACTCCTTATAGTTTCTGGTGTCAAGAGGCATTAAGGAGTGTGACAGCTTTGGGGAAGAAGTTGTTCCGGTGTCTGCTGGTTTTAGTCCGTAGACTTCTGTAACGCCTCCCAAAGGGCAGGAGGAAGAAGAGTGTGTGTGCAGGGTGAGTGGAGTCTTTAATGATTTTCTCAGCCCTTTTCATGCATCGCTTCCTGTAGATGTCCTTTATGGCAGGCATTGCGCTGGGTAGTTTTCACCACCCTCTGCAACACCTTCCGGTCTGAGGCAAACAGTTCCCGTACTGAACAGTGATAGAGTTGGTGAGGATGCTCTCGATGGTGCAGCGGTAGAAGTTTGTGAGGATCTTCAAGGACAAATGGTTCTTTTTCAGGGTCCTCTTGAAGAAGAGGCGCTGGTGCACCTTCTGTATGAGATCTGATAACTGTGGTGGTAACTGTCATTTCTTCTTGATTTTTTAGTTGTGTATTTTGAGTTGAAAATTATTTCTAAATTATTTTAGGCTTTAACAGATTGAATCTTTTATTTTATCTTCTCACGTTTGCCAAATATTCATCCATCCATTCATCTTCCATCCCTCGTATCCATGTGGGGTCACGGGGGTCTGCCGGTGCTTATCTCCAGCGCACATCAGGTGAGGGGCGGGGGTACACCCTGGAAAGGTCATCTGTCCATTGCCGCTATACCAAATGTATTGTCTAAAATGTCTAAAAATTCTTATATGTGGGTGGATTATTTCCCCAGTAGTTTTAACATAAATTAAACATGTGTGCGTTGTTGTATGAGGGTTAATCTGCTATACAAATTGTGATATTAAATATTAACTTTTAATGTATTTATTTTTATAGGGCTGCTTGAGTTACATTTAAGAAAATTAAAAGTATTGAAGACAAGTTATAACAATGAGCAAAATAAAAACATGAAACATAATCACACTTTAAGTTACACTGCCTGCAAAAACTGTGTGGGGAAAGAGCAAACCAGCATATGAAGCAGATGCTTATTGTATTACAGTAAATTATATTTGTCTTAAAGTAATTGTAAATAATAAGCATTTAAGTGTTTGTTAGTATTTTTGATATTTGATAAAGTTTCATTGCACTGTCTGTGTTTTGATTGTGGATTGCAATAAAAATATTTCCAGTTATGCTTTATGTGGTTGATAAAATATTTTAACCCTATTTTGAGACTTGGTGATATTGGACCAGGGAAACGAAATCTACCCATATTATCTTATAACAGTTTGATCTACATATGTCAGAATTTACAGAGTAAGTCTGAAAAATAAAGTAGTAAATTGATCTGAACAAAGAAGCTAACACCAAACCTTTAGTGGTGTTGCATGTTGATCCATGTCTAGATTGTGAGAAGCTTCAGGACTAATGGTCTGAATCTTTAAAGCGCTACACATATATATAAATCCTAATCCTCAACACATGTTTAGGTTTGATGCCCTATAATACCCACATAGTCATCTAGAGATAGTCTTCTTTACCCATTGCAAATACTTTGCACTTACAGCTCAGCCATTACCCTAACCTTTAGCTTTCAGGTAGTAAAAATAACACCCTTTATTCTTTATTTTCTTTCTCAGATTTCATTACTATGTATTGGGGCATGCTTATAGCGGCTGGGTTGGAAGGTCATGGGTTCAAATCCAGCCCAGGGCAAAATACACCAGTGTGTATTTTGCATCCAGTGTGGGTCCTTAGGCAAGACCCTTGCGCTACTACCTACCTTGCGCCGCAATGTAGGCTGCCTCGGTGTGGTTACACCAGAAAAGCATTTCACTGCAGTTGTACTGTGTATGACCATGTATGTGATAAAGATTGATTATTATTATAGTAAACATATACTAGTATAGATGTTTTTGTCTATGCCATGTTACCCAGCTACTGGAGTACCTACACCAAACCCTATTTTGACTGCTAGTCCATCACAGTATAATTTGTGCTATCCAAATATACGTCAGGTAAGACTTGCCTCTTGAATCTGGACCCAAATTGCCCCTATAATCTTATCAAGAACACTTTATTAAAAAGGATATTTTTGTGAAAAATAGGAATTATTTTACGTCTAACCAAAACCGTTTTATGATCATAATATTTACGTTTATAACGTTTTCTTCCCAATCAATGCTTCAAAAATGTTTTGACCACTGAACTTTGTTGCCAGCTGTAACTTTAGGCAATTGCAAAACAAGAAACAATGCAGCCAGTAATCTTGATCCTAACTTTGATTGAGGAACCTACTTTAATTATAACATTCCTTCTCTAAACGATACAAAACAAATTCCTGACAAAAAGAAATCCCTGTAATTGTTTCCTCCATCATTCCAGTGAACACACAGATGAGGAAAGTCCAGCTTTAATCAACAGATCACAGTGCATCAAGGGAACTGAGGTGTTAGATGCATGTTGATTAGGTGACAGTCGAGCTACCTGAGGGGAAAGAAAGATTTGGAACAGCAGCCTGACCCAAAGACTATATATTTTTCTGTCTTTATCTGCAGCCGGCAGCCTTTATGTGGAATATACAATAGCCTCTTTTCAGCTCTTGGCACACCTTTCCATTTTTTTCATGACGTAGTGTGTAACATAACCTCTTTTCTCTCTTAACACTCAAATTAACCTGGCTCTTCCTCTCTTATGCCTCATTCTATGGGGTTGGAGCTTACTCAAAAATCTTTTACCATCTGCCTGGCAGACAGCTGTATTTAAGGGCAGATAAGCGGCATCGTATGAGCTTGATTGCTTTGAAAGCAGCGGGTGGTTCTCATGAGCTGATTGTGGACCACATGAGCATTGGAAGGAAACGAGGCAGGCAAAAATTATAACGCATCTCTTCTAAAAAGTACTCATACAGTAGTTCTTCTGTTTCTTTAAGTTTACTTTTTTCTCTCAAACCTGCTTGATCATGGAAAATGGCCACTCACACTGGGCCAGGTTCTGCTGGAAGTTTTTTCCTGTTAAAGATGTGTTTTTCCCACTATATACATGTTTAGTATGAGGGCCTGCTATAAAATATACAACATAGAAAAGCTTTTAAATCTTTACTATTTGTATAAATATAGCAATTTACATCAATGTCAAACTTCTGTAGTGACTACAAGCAATGAGGGGTGGTAAGCAAATTTAGGGAACTAAAATTACTCCTGTGCTCTGTGCATCTGAATATGTACTTGTGTCTGTGTGTTTTTGGGACAGAGAGAACAATTTAAAGGTCATTGTCACAATGAGGTTCTTGTAAATGGTCTGTATCAAACACAGTCTGACCCAGCATAGAACCAAAGCAATTAAAGCCCAGCCATGGACAGGGGAATCGCTACAGCACAGCAGTAAAGCAATCCAACATGACCTCGGTCACACAGAGTAAACACAGACTGAGGCAGAGCCTGAAGCTCCTTGGCAGTAAGAAAGGGGGATAGGTTATGCAAATTACCATGGCCTCTGACAGAAGCAAGTCAATGGAGTATTTCTACACTGACGGGAGCAGAAAGTTAAATACGGCAAGACGTCAGTGGAGCTCTAAATGTCTCTTTCCCTTTACTCAGAATGGCTCTCTTTACCTCAACATTATTGACTAAGATCAAGTCTCTTTATGTACAGATTGATGCTTACCATTCAAACTGGAATAAAATAAATTAAAGAAATCTTCTGAATATTTGTATAGTTTTAACATTGTGATTATTACTTTAAACTTCCTTGTTATCATTTTCACTATAAAACCAATTGTCAGCTATAGTAACACATCACTACACAACATAGTAACCTGTTTTAAATTAAACTGCTTTCTTTGCTTGTAGCCAGTGGCTTACTTGACAGAGTGATAGGAAGGCATGGTGGGTTAGTATATTTTTGTGCCATTCGGGTGGGTGAGACTTGGCCTCAATTTCAAAGACTAGTGCCAGATGGTGGGAGCAACATGCAAGGCAAAGGAGGGGAAAAAAACAAGCTTGACTACATAACGCCAAGATCAGATGAAGAGACGTAACTACACACATATGCATGCAAACACACACACACACACACACATATTAGATTTGATTTATCTCTCTCCTTGGGAGACCTTCATTTACTTCTGGAATTCATGACTTAATGGTCATGAATTTCTGTAGCCTAACCCTGACCCTAAGCTTAAACATAACCATTACCAGTAAATGACTAAAACTAAATCTATTTTTCTATCTTCGCAAGTATTGACATTAACGCATTTTTTATTTTTATGTCCTAACCCTGACCTTTACCCTTAATAATAAACCTAAACCTAACCTACAGTTCATTCACACCATACTCCTAAACCTGTCACCTAACACAGAAAGAAAAGAAAAAAAACACAGCTTTTATTATATTAATAAATGTACTTGCAAAAACAAATGTATACAGAAAGGACTTATTTGACAGTAATCCACACTTTAAGCTTAAATTTGCTTTTACATTTTTAATGACCTATTGACATTCTAGAGCAATTCCAGACTGTGATAATTAAGTGTGAGGAAAACTCACTGGTTTCGTTGACCCCCTTAGTATAGCAAAGTATCATTACTCTGGATGTGCCGGATATATTTTAAAGGTACATGTTTAAAAATTGGGTCCAAGAGATAGCATAGTTCAGATATAAGAAGATTCACTTAGTCTCATTTTACAAAATCCCATTTGTTAACAGAGTTAAGCAAAGTTTACTTTCTTGATGGATATGTATGTATATGTTTTATGGTAATAGGATTTATAGCTTGTTACTAGAGATCTGGTGAACCCAAGACACTCTCTACACCTGAACACATTTAAGCAAACAGTCATTTTGGAATTAACTTCATCACTGGTTGTACTGATGCAATTCAAGTGTTATGCTCAAAACTGGATCATACCATCAGGTGTAAGATATATATATTATCTTCTTAAGGATAGCTTTATTGTGTAATCATATGGCAGATTTTTCAAATCACAATGTATTTAAATGTTTGCTTGTACTTAATATAAGCCATCCGTTGAATTATTGAAGTGATCAGACAACTTGTTTAATACCTAACTGATGTAAAGGTTAAGAGTTTGTGATAAAAATAGCTTTAATTACATAATTTTTTAAATAAAAACAATATTAACAGGAAATGTGCTCAAACAAGAAGATACCTCGACTTCCACTAAATGATCTTGTAAATTGACTTCAGGTATACCCAGGATTGGATTAATCCAGACCCAGACCAGACAGACTCGCTCATTTAGTCAACATCTCACTTCAAACGGGAATATTCCCAAAGGCCTTGAAAACTGCTGTCATTAAGCCTCTTCTAAAGAAGAGCAGTCTGGATGCCACAGAACTGAACATCTACCGGCCCATATCAAACCTGTCATTCTTAGGAAAAGTGCTGGAAAAAGTTGTATACCAACAGCTGAGTGACTTTCTCCTGTCTAACAATGTGTTTGATGCTTTCCAATCAGGCTTTAGGCCCCACCACAGCACTGAGACAGCTCTGATCAAGGTGACAAGCGACATCCGCCTGAACTCAGATGCAGGCAATGTCTCTGTCCTAGTTGTGGTGTACCTGACCGCCGCCTTTGATAAAGTTGACCATGTGATTTTATTACAGAGGTTAAAAGACTGGGTGGGAATCACTGGTATGGCTCTCAAATGGTTTAAGTCCTACCTTGAGGACAGGTGTTACTTTGTTCAAATTGGGAACTGCGTCTCCGACCGAATGGGTGTGACCTGTGGGGTTCCCCAGGGGTCGATCCTGGAACCCCTTTTATTCCAACTGGTTGAGCTAATACACTGCCATGATGTGTCCTACCACAACTATGCTGATGACACTCATATCTACGTGTCGCTGACAGCAGGAGAATATGGGCCTGTTGATTTATTTTGTCACTGTATTGAACAGATCAGTCTGTGGATGCAGAACAACTTCCTCCAGTTAAACTTGGACAAAACTGAAATCTTTGTCTGTGGCCCACAGAAACAAAGAGTAAGTGTCATCAGTTACCTTATGACGCTCTCTCTGGAACCTAAACATCAGGTCAAAAATCTTGGGGTAATACTGGATTTTGAGCTGAACTTTAACAGCCACATTAAATCAGTAACATCAGCAGCCTTTTACCATCTTGAAAACATTGCCAGAATCAGAGGAATAGTCTCTAAACCAGACCTAGAAAGACCTATCCATGCGTTTATCTCTAGCAGGTTAGACTACTGTAACGGCCTGCTCACTGCGCTTTCTTAAGGGGCCTTAAGACAGCTTCAGAACATCCAGAATGCTGCTGCTCGAGTTCTGACCAAAACCAGGAAATATGACCACATCAGTCCAGTGCTCAAGTCTCTGCACTGGCTTCCTGTCACTCAAAGAAAATACTTTAAAACAGCCTTGCTTGTGTACAAGTCTCTTCATGGTTTAGCCCCAAAGTACATATCTGACATGTTAGAGCCATACGTACAACGCCGGACTCTGAGAACCGCGGGTAGTGGCCCCCTGCTGATGCCCAGAGTCAGGACCAAACAAGGGGAGGCTTCATTCCAGTTTTATGCTCCTAAAATCTGGAACAGTTTTCCTGAAGAGGTGAGACTGGTTTCAACTCTGCCGTTGTTTAAATCCAGGCTGAAAACAGCCGTGTTTAACTGTGCATATAGCACCTGGGAATATTATTACTATTATTATTATTATTATTATTTTATTTTATTTTATTTCTTTTTAATTCAAAGTTGATTTTACTGTTTCATTTTCTACTCCTCTTTCCTATGTAAAGCACTTTGAATTGTCTTGTACACAAAAATGTGCTATACAAATAAACTTGCCTTGCCTTGCCTAAAGACGTTTCAGTTTTAGTCAATTTTAGCGACCCAGTGGGATTGTTTTTCCTGAAGGAAGACTGAATTTCCCATGAAGACCAGCACTGATCTTCCGATCGCCTGCAGTTGGATTGAAGTACATTTCTGTTTCTATTGGCTGTGTGAAGGATGAATACAGATGAGGTAATGAATCTACTTGTGGACAAACAATGTCATATGATGATGTCAAAAATAGGAAACGAGGGAAGTGACATATGGCGTAAAGCAGTCAACACATTTGTAGTTGTTTTGTGTGGCAGGATTCCTGCCACCCTCCTCAAAGTCGCTTGTTGAAGGTTAAAGACGATGCGGACCCCCTCGGCCATGACAGAGGTAGCATTCAATGAGCTGTAAATCGATGTATAATCTGAGAAGTTATGAAAATATTTCACAAAGTTTGAAAAATTACTTAGTGTTTCTTTAAAACTTATGTGTCTAGGTTCACTCCTCTATTTTATTTTATTTATCATGAAACATTGCTACTTCAGCAACTTCATGAAGCAATGGTTTAGAATCTAATTTAAGTTATACAAAAAATGACAAATATTCTTTAGATTCTAGTTTTGGTCTTTTGGTCAATTAGTACTCTGAGTACAAGGTTCTCACAAAAATGCTTGAATAGCATGTTGTAAATATTATGCCAAAAATTACTACTCTGGGCCCAACTGGATGTACACCAGGTTGGCAGTCTTTTGGTGAGATGGGTACACTATTCAATGTGAACTCTTCCTCTCACAACAATGTTAATGTGAAACTGTGCTCTCTCAATGCATTGAAATCTTTTGATTGTATCTAATGGAATTACTGTTCTTCTGCTTTGGATAGTTTCAGTTTTGGCCCTTTATTTCTATTACAAATCCTGCTGCTTTATGCCGTTCCTATTGCAACAGTTTGCACCAGTTATTTATTCATTATTGCAGTTTTGGCATTATCCATAGCGGAAGACAAAAAGTACAGGGATTTCGAGTGGTTTACATTGCTGACCCAACACATTCCTTATCACAGCTCATCAATTTGTTTTATAACTTTGACCATATTTCTGGATATAAACGTATTATCCTGATACACTCATAACTTTAAAAATTGTGGTATATAAAACCGAATTAGATTTTTTTAAATGGTCATATTTGCCAATCTCTCCCACTGGAACCACAACTTGGAACTAGAATTGAAGGGTAATGTCTCAAAGATGATTCAAAACAGGCTTTGGCATTTTTTAATGTGAGGATGACCTACAAACTCCACTCAGAGAATATGTAGTCAGAATCCATACTATTTCCGTATGTCTAAATCTTTGCCTTATTGAATGTAAATTGTGCACTGCTTGCATTGCACTAGGCAAAAACTGTCTAGGATTTATACTGGTGCTAATACAGTCTACATTCGATGTCATCTAAACCCTACTTCAACTGGTCAACTGTTTTGGAAATGTCTCTCTGCCTCTATTTTGGGGGTCATTTTAACTGTTTAAAAGTTTGTTCACAGATTTGCTATACCAAAATAATTGTATTTTAGATGTAAATATTATTTTCACAAAACCTGAGGCTAATTTTAATGTTTTTGCTTTATTCCAAGAGGTTCATCCTCTGACATCTAGAAGTCAGAAGAACCTCCATATCTGTTTTAATAGGTTCAAGAGGTGCTTGAACATAAACATCCTATAAGTTTAAGAACAACTGAAGCCCCTTTGTTAAGTGTGTTTTTATACTCTTTCCTTAGACAAAAAGAAAATGGTGTCAAATCATAACCTACTTTTTATTCACCACGAGAACTGATCAATTATATGTTACACTTAAGCCTGTTTTTGTAACATTCCAAGTATTACTTTCTTTTTGCTTTACTATATGGCTGTCAGCTGTCAAAAAAAAAAAAAATAATAATAATACATTTATATATATATATATATATATATACTTTTTTGTTTGTTTCTTCGGTGGGAGCAGCAATTCTCCAGCAGTAGACTTCTGATTTTTTTGTCTCACGCGTAATGCTAAGACAAATCTTAAAACCCCTAACTGTGTAGACTAACGTTTTGAAACCATAAATGGGTTTTGGTAGGGTGTTGTAGGTTAGCATATGGTGGGCCCAGACAGCTTAAAACTTATTTGGACCAGTAAAGAGGTGCAAGTCAGGTCGTGATGCCAGAGCAAAAAGATTGTGCTGACATGACCTCACAGATGATCCGATCATGCGTGCATCCTTTAGCAACTTAGTACACACCACTCCTCCCCAGTAGACATGCCATATCCCAGTCTCTCCTTTTTTGAGCAAACATTTCTTGGCAGTGCAATGTGCAAAGTACTTAAGGTATAATGTAAATCTCTGTTTCTCAAAAGACTGGGATCAGACAAATCGGATGAGGAAGAGATTCAGAGTCATGTGTTAATACTGCTTTTAGATATATTAACCTTTTATGAAATGATCTCTGTATTGTGAACATTTTAGAAGGTATCTCGAACGAATCACTTATTTAGTAAATTGGAAATGTTAAAGTATATGATTGCAAGTTGATAAATCAAAATTATTTGTAACTTTTTGTCTGGGGAAATTGTGATTAGAAAGCTTTTGCAGATCATTGGGTAAAACCAGTTGAAGTTAGCCACTTGACTAGCGGCTAGGGAAGCTTTAACTCTATCTGTTAGAGTTGTTCTATTCTCTTAGCACATGAATTTTCATGGAAAATACAATTTGATCTAGACCTACTTCTTGTTTAGACTTAGATATTAGTAGCTGTTAAAATTACATGAGAACATTATTAAACATTGTCGGGTTGGAAGAAACTTCAATAAAAGTAAAACTGAAACAATGAAAACCAATGAGACGATTGATTGATTAATCTTGGTGCTATTAAAATGTTCTCAAAGTATTCAAATTTTTATGATCAGTTTAATGCCTTGGTTTGGAAATGCTTTATCTTTATGTTCCTTTGTGTGCTTTAGCAATATAAATGTTGCAGAAGCACTACATCTTCTTGTCATTTACTGATTTCGCTCACTATTATAGCAATAAAAAATTAATCATAATAATTATCCAATCTGACACACATTTAAATGTATTAATTTGAGGAAAGAAATTTTTTTTTAATGCAAAGAACGTCCAACATAGTTTGATGTGTTTAAACTATTTTAAAATTACAGAAAAATAAATGTGTTGTTGAACATACATTTTATGTCGGTCATTAAAGATAAATGACAGTGACTCATCTTGTTAATGGCTGAAATGGATGATGCAGTTAATGATGGCTTAGAGTGTCCATTTTAATTCTTAATTATTTTTTTACTTTTTTTTCAAGCCTATGCAAAAGGAGACACAGGTATTTTTCAGTGTAAAAAGACACGAAAAGATAGCAGTGTTAAGACTTAGCCCAAAATATGTTTACTATTTTCATGTCTTGTTTGTCTGCATTTGCAGTTTTTGGCATTCAAAAGGTATTTGTTACGTTTTAAATACTTGATTCAAATTTATTGGTGCTCTTTCATTTATTGTAAATATACATATTATACAGATTTCTAACAATATAACAAAGTGATTTTGGGGCACTTAACGTTGTCTGTCTTCATACTTTGTAGGATTCCCTATAGCCCATTCTACTTCTTGTTCTCTGACTCTGGCTCTTGGCATAAACATAACCTTCACAACAGTCCTGCAGATAAAGAGAGACATTTTTGTTTTATTTTTACACAACCTCTCTAAAATCTATGCTGGAATGTGTCCCCAAGTATGTGCACGGTTAATGCATAACTATGTTACTTCAAAATCAAACTAAATGTTCCACCTCTATTTTTAGCAGTCATGCGAGAAAAAAAGAAAAAATAAATTAATCACACATATCAAAGGTGAAACAAATATATCACTTGTCATGTTAATTCCAATATGGTGTCCTTTTGTCATTTGCAAGCCTGCCTATCCATTGGTGCCAGGAGAATTGAAGGGATGAAGAGAGATCTGCATGTGTGTTGGGTAGACAAACGGGTAAAGCATAACGTTCATGGTTTCATCTGCCAGACCTCTGTGGCTAACATCATTAGTTCTGCTTTAGTCACAGTTGGAGACCCCTACAGAGTGAGCGACTCACATTTAAGACACTCCTTTCAGTTGGAGACCCCTACAGAGTGAGGGACTCACATTTAAGACATTCCTTTCTATCTATCTGTTTGTCTGTCTGTCTGTCTGTCTGTGAACCTATTTTTTTATCACAATGACTAAGGGATTAGTGTGTGCCTGTTTACCCACCCCTGTTTTTTTTGACATATTTCACAGTGGCTGTTGTATGAAATTCATTGACTTTATAAAAAGGACATGCTGGGTTTTTGGCCAGCGGGGGGGCCCATACAGTTTTTTAATGCTAGGTAGATAATAGATTTGGAATTTCCGCATTTCCATTTGTGAAAAGTAATGTCTGGGCCTGGCTGAATGGTAAACAAGAGTTAATAAAGTATCAAAAATGTCAATGAGGTGTTTGTCCCGGTTTGACAAGTTACAGAAGGTAACAACTTAAAAAGTCAGCTTGTGATTACCACAGGTGACTAATGCATCAGTACACAAACATACACGTCTGAATGGGTAATTAGGTCACAAGAAAGAAAAACACCTTAAGATAGTGATTATTGTTTTATTTATTTTTTATGTATTTTATTTTTCAATTTCACAATTGAGCTATAGAGTTATCAGTGGAAGATTAGATCAGCGTTAAAAGATTTATTGATAAATCTTCAGCAGGGCAGCAGGAAATCACCAGTAAAACAAACAGGAAAATCTTAGGACAGAAAAAAAGACTTAGTGGCGGAACAGAGCCTCAGTAAATGCATTGACCTCAGAATCAAAGCAGAAAGGATTTTTCGCTTGCTATTTTTTTTTCTCTCTTCTGCATTTCTGGGGTGTGGTCGCAGAGGGCAGTAGTTTAAACAGGCAGACCAGACTTTATTCTCCCCATCCTCTTGGGCCATCTTCTGGAGGAGAATCCCAAGGTGTTTCCTGGCTAACCGAGATACATGTCCAGCATGTCCGGGTTCTACCCCTTGACCTCCTCCTAGTGGGATGGGCTCGAATCACATCACTAGGGAGACGTCCAAGATACATCCTAATCAGATACCTGAGCCACCTCAACTGTCTGGTCTCCTAATTTAACAAGCTTCTCACCCTATCGTTAGGGGAGAAGAGACACACTACGGAGAAAATTCATTTCAGTCGCTTGCATTCGTTATGTCGCCCTTTGGTCACGACCCAAAGCTCATGGCCAAAGATGAGGGTAGGAACATAGAACAACCAATAAATTGAGAGCTTCGCTTTTTGTCTAAGTTCTCTCTTTACCATGATGGACCGGAAAGCCAACCTCCTCCGACTCAAACCCCACCCCTCCTAAGGGATTCCCAAAAGACACGGTTTAATTCCTTCTCCAGGTCCACAAAGCACATGTAGACTAGTTGGGCAAACTCAAATGCACCCTCCTGGACCCTGCTGAACTCCGGTCAAATCTCCTCCACCTCTGAGGCATTATAACCAAGGAGCTTTAAAGCCATCCTTAGAGAGCTTGGCACCAGAGATTAGGAAGCACCAAAGTCTCAAGGCTTCAACGCTTTGGTGGAAGATGCGCCGCTCGGGTATAGGATGTCTTTGAAGTTCTCCACCATGTGACGCACAACGTCCCAAGTTGAGGTCAATAGCACACTACCCCCACTATAGACTGTATGAGTGGCACAATGCTCTCCCCAATCCCCCACCCACCCCCAAGATGGACGATGGTGAACTGTAATTTTCTCAAAGCCATATTTAGTCATTCATTTCTGAACTTGCCCAGTACCTTAGTTTTTGCCCAAGCAACCAGAAGGGTTGCATGCTTCTTGGACAGCTGGTACCTGTAAGCTGCTTCCGGAGTCCTAAAGCCCTAAATGATCCGACAGAATTTCCAAGACATGCAGCTGCAGATCAGATAACAGAACAAAAAAGGTGATCATGAAACCGCATCCTTGGGTGTCCTTGTGCTAATAGCACATTTGGACACTCCTATCCTTGAACAAGGTGTTTTTTGTACTAAGTGGGGTGTGGGTGGCTCAGGAGGTGGGAGTTCGGCTTGTAAATTGTGTATTTGTTGCATTCACACCCATTCACACACTCAGTCACACTGTGTGAATGAATTGTAAAGTTTGATAATGTCCCCTCAACCTGAGAAAAGGAAGTCTTAAAAACAATGTTTAAAATGCATACATATCTTTTAAATAGGTGTTTATGTCAGTTTTTTTTATTATTTTGTTTGCATTTTGGAAGGACCATTTTGAAATTAAATAAACCTAAAATCTGCAATATCTTTACTATTTTAACCCTGAACTGGGTTATTCTTTACTGATTTTAAATTAATAAAAAAACAGATTGTGATTTGTAAAACCTAGAGTGGTTCTTTTTTTTTTTACAGCAAAATATAACTATGTGCTCATCTAATTTCTTTTTTGGGATGACAGGATTTTGTATTTTCTTATCTCTTGAGCTTGCCTAACTGCACTTGAGGTCAAGTAAATTACTGTTTATTTATAAAGTTACCTGGTTGATAAATAGCTTACTGTTGAAAGCTGCTAGCTTTCCACCAAGTATTTTCAAAGTAGATGCAATGATTACTTCAGGTGGTGTGGGTTAGTTAAGATCCTTAAATAGAAATTACTTAAAGAATACATCTGTCTTAATTTGTGCCATTGGTGACATAATGGGTACTTTGAACATTGCAGTGTAAATTTTGCAATATCTTCTCATAACATGGAAGAACTTATGCTTGAATACTGACTCAAATGCACCAACATTTAGTATGTGTCCATGATTTTACTCTTTTTTTTGTCTCCAACTCTTTTTCTTATATTTTAAAAATGTTTTGTATGATTGTTGCACAGCAGTGTGCTAATTAGTTCACAGTATGTGTTGTGTTGGAAACACTGCACAAGTTCGATAGGGATCGTTGTAATTGGTAAATAAGACATGGCTGCTGATGTCACTGGGGTTTGACCATAGCTCAAGAGAATAGAGAGTGCAAACAACAGCACACACAAACACACAGCTTCAAGATAGCCAAAGACATCAACAAAATTATTCTAACATCAGGCCTGTGGGGGTTCAAGGGATTAAGTACAACATGTAACCTTGGAGACCTGCCTCTGGTTGCCTCAACAATTGTTGCTCCTGGTGGTTTTGCCAATTTGTTTGTTCTCTTGAGTTTTTTTTTTTTTTCATAGATAAAACTTATAGTGCTTGATTATGCTTTTAAAAAATGCAAGGTAAAACTACAATACAGACTTACAGTTCCCTGCTCATTTATCCTCTTGTTCATTATTCACTTATCTGAACTTCAAAGTCAGAGTGGAAATACGGAAAAATTGTAAAAACGGGAAAGTCTACTTCTTTTAAACAGATCATAACAAACAAAACTATTTTTTGTAAAATTGGTAGATGGAATACAAACATTCACCAATAAATGTAAAAGTTTTCTTCCGACTGCAGATATTCTTTGTGAAATACACTTAAATAAACATCAGAAGATGTAAAATTACTTGACGGGTTGGCTTTTTATGAGCTAACTTTTTGGTGGCTCTG
Organism: Orestias chungarensis; assembly: GCA_032876305.1. Taxonomy (NCBI): domain Eukaryota; kingdom Metazoa; phylum Chordata; class Actinopteri; order Cyprinodontiformes; family Cyprinodontidae; genus Orestias; species Orestias chungarensis. The sequence goes on from JAVLVB010001002.1 coordinate 279,970, forward strand.
GGCTGAGAGTTAACAAGGATTATCTCTCAGAATAAGTTGTTTCTATAAACATTACAAGGTCTCAGGGAATCACAGATAATAAATAGGTAAAGATTACATAATTTTCTTATGGCTTTGTGCTTAATGGATTGAATAGTTGTGTCCATAAAGATTATAAACTGTGTCATGTGCTTGTTTCTGTGAAAAAGACTAAAATAAATGTTTTTTATAGAGATAGCTTTATTACTACCTTTCAATAGTAAGACTATTAATAATGAGATGTGCAATATGTACTCTCACTCTCATGTACACACTTACTGTAACTGGCAGCAAAGAATGAGAAGATTAGACTTATCCACAGTATATTACTCAGTTTTGCCCCTTATACTAAAAGCAAAACAGACATGAAAAAATAATTAATTTTCTTTGAGAAATAGAATTATCAGTGAGTCCCAGCCCATCAATGGATTGAGGTCTGGAATAGTATGTATGTGAATATTTTAGACACATCTTTCTTGAAACCTACCCAACATTGCTTCCAAGCAGAACGCTTCTCTCTGCTTAACTGGCTGATTTATTGAAGGTAACAGCAATCGACCACAACATTAAATCTTGCTGCAAAATATTGTTAAGGTTTCTCTGATGGCACCAAAACCCCTTGAAAAAATAAATGTATGAATTCCAGAAAGACAATTTTGGTATCTTAGACCCGTACATTAGTTTTCCAATTCTACCTTTCTATCAAGAGCTTTTTGTAGCTTCACAAATCAACTCAGATGAAAGCCAAAAACATCAATTGTTAAAAGTACTCTGCAAATGTTACACAATAATGCATTGGCTTCATCATTTAAAGTACTAAATTAACATACTGAGGTATTGTGCCCGGACCATATTTGATTTAAGCAGACTTAGTTTTGCAACCACTGACATACAGAGGAACTGTAAATTATTACTGATCCTCTATTCATCATGAAATATGTTAGTTAGTGGAACATACTACGGTCATCCGGAATTTTCTTTCCTGAAATTTGATAAGATAAAAGTTGGGCAAAAGGACAAAAACAGGAATTTATGGTATTTTAAGAGGGACAAATTTTGATGTTTCTTTCAGTATCTCCAAAACTTCTGCTATTAAGATGTTTTCCAAGTTCTGTAGTTGTTTGTCTGTCAGAAACAGGACCAAAAAAGTAACATGAACTGCTGATTCAGTTAGGACTGGTTGACATGGTCGGATCTTTTTTAAATGACTGATTAGTAATCATTGTAACCTAGAAAAATATATGGTTTCACTTGTTTATGGAGCTAAAAATCCTGTTTACTCTGCTTTGTTATGTTATTTGACTCCTGTGTCCTTTTGTGTTCACACATGCTTCAATACTTCCGAGTAGCACCAGCGCCTTCTCAGAGGGGGGATGAGACTTGTTTTCTCTTGTCTCTTGCAATGTGTGATTTAGGTGGCACAGGGGTGTCACACAGGGGCTTCTCCTTTGTTAAAGACAATGTTAGGTTTCAATTAATTCCTCTGCTTCGACTTCTCAAGTTTAGCAGATTTTCAGACAACATAATTCCCCTTCATATTGAAAATAGTGTGTGTCTTTTTGCTATGGAAAAAAAGGATTTTTTTAACTTACCCTGATGTATTTCACTGCACAAATACACAGAGATCTTCTATTGGTCTTGTTAACATTACAGCAATCGAGAAAAAGTTAAAACACACTTTCTAACCAGATTCTTACCCTAATTGTGCCTTTATACCAAAACCCAATGATAGCACTTAGGGAATTAATAAAATAAATCTGCAGCATTGGTCTAGAAGCCCAGGGGGAACTGCACTTTAGCATGGGAAGACAACATCCCTGGATAAAAAAATAAATGTTTCCCATGGAAACGAGAAAGGCTGCTCTGCTTGTAGCAGAATGAGTTATCCGTCAGTTTCATATAAAAGTATTTTTGGATTATATAATCATTACAGTTAACATTAAGTTTTCCCAAAACTATTACTGTGGTTAATGAAGCTTATTATGTAAAGACTTTTGATTTTCACAAGACAATAATATGTTGTTAGTCACAGAATGTAATTTAAGTTTTTTTTTTTTGAGCAAGTGACATTGTGTTAATTAATGAGCCTTGAAACTGTTGGCAGGTGTATTTTTAACCCTAAAACCCCTGCTTTAAGTCTTTATGGCGCACAAAAAACTTTCTCTGACTGTAGTTTCATTGTTGCTGCAAATTTTCTGGTTACAGTATTCTTTCATAATAAGAAAAAGGGAAAAAAAAGATCAGTTAAGTTGTCTAGCTAACACTCACAGTTGGAACTTCAAAAAAAGACTTTGAAAAAAATTTCAAGATAAGTATGAAAATTGTATTGATCTCGTCAGCATGTCAAGCTGATACTGAAAGGGCTGCAACCTCATTTGTAAGATGCATTCCCATTCAATTTAGGAATCTATGTAAAAACAATTTAAAAGCAGCATTATTCCACTGAAACAAATGATCAATACTGCAGTCATCTGCTGTTTCATTTAAATACGGTTGTCATGATCTGTGGTTTTGTTCTGTTTAGTTTCCTCTAGTTGTCTTGTTTTACTTATTATTATTATTATTATTAGTTATTGTTTTCTTTAGGTTATTTTTATTTTGGTTGAGTCTTTGTTTTGTTATTCTTTTCTGTGTTCTCCGGTTCCCTCATGCTCTCTGTCCCTCTTCCCTCTCTGTCTAATTTCATCATCACTTGCACCTGTTACCAATCATCTGATCATCTTTTCCACTGCTCCACCCCCTGCTCCTCAGTACTTAGCATCATTCGTTCTTTCACTCACCGCTGGATCGTCCTTTACCTTACCTCTCCTCGTCCTCTCTGTGCTCCTTCTGCTGCTAGTCCTCACCGTCTCCTAGAAAGCTTTTTCCCCTGCTCGCTTGGTTCTCTGTGCTGGTTCTCTCTTCTCCATCATTTTCCTCTGATCCCCTTCTCCAGTTATTTCCTTAGTGATTTTGTTTCTGTGTTGCCTCCGGTTTCCCTTGCGCCCCTTTAGTACTTTTGTTTTCCTTTAGATTATTTTCCTTAGTTGTTTTGTTTCTTTGTTGTCTCCGGTTCGCCTCACGTCTCTCCTTGTTGTTATTTGTTTGTTTGGTTTATTTTTCCCATCCTGTGTTCTTCCGCCGGTTTATTTATTTCTATTGTTTTGTTATTTTCACGCTTCTTAGTTCCCGCATTTCTCTTCAGTTATCCGTTTGTTTACGTCCGAGTTTTTGTCCCGCATAATCCCCGGTTTCGTTCCACTTTACTTTTGTCTCTGTTTAAGTTCTGTCCATATTCTTTCTGTTCAATAAATAATTAATCTTTACACAAATCCACCTCGAGTCATTATCGCAAATCCTGACAATGTTTTGTTCAACATAAACCAACAGTGTATGTGTCAGCTTGATTATAATAAATTTTACACTGGAAGAATCTTAATTTGGAAATTCAGAATTCCTTAAAATTTTTGTCATTTTGTCACATATCAATCACACCACTCAGCGTATTTTATTTTGTTATTTTGTGATAATTTAACAGCATTATTTGATCAAGTCATAGTTGGACTGTTTATGTAGATGATGATTTATTAATGGAAGATGGCAGCGAGCCATAACCACATGGAGGTAAACTAGCATGGAAAAAAGACTACAGTTGAAGTGGACAGTAGGGACAGAGACACAACGAGAACTGAAATCTCAGGGACTATGGAGAGTGGCATGAGCAGTGAGGTGAGCAGCACAAAAGGACAGTGGGGGAGGGGCAGATGATTCAACGGTGAGTAGATGAATGAGGAGAACTGAGTTATAATAGAGATGTAGGCTGAGGGAGAAAGAAAGCATAACAAGCAAAATAAATGGGGATCACAAGGAGAAAGACAGTAGAAAAAAAACTAATTAAAGAGCTGCAAAACATAAACAAAATAAAATGAAACAGTGGCTGAAATACAACACAACAAATACCAGGATTAAACATTGTGAAATAACTAAGAATAATAATTTATTATCTGAATTTACAAAGAGAGTAGCATAACTTAAAAACCTATCAAGACATGGACCCCAATCCAAACAGACAGACTGGAAATGGAGAGGTTTATGTATAAAAGCAAACAAAATTTACTTGTTAACTAGATACTAATCAATAGTTAGCTTTTTTTTCCCAATGTTATCTTAATGGAACAATGGTAATAAAAAAATTTGACAGAAAACTACAAGATAGTCATATGGAACAATATAGAAAAATAAAGAAGGTTTGTTAGACTAAAATACAAAAAAACTGCAAAAGTAAACTGACATGGACATCAGCTTAAGACACCAGCTTCATAATTAAACATTGTGTTGAAAATATTGGGCAGTGTGCTCTTCTTTGGTAGAGACATGATGACGGGAAGAACAATGACACTAACTACACGCAGGATAATCATACAAGCAAACCTTTTTTGAGGTGACAGATGTCTTTAAACTCCTTTTAATGTTTATTTACCAGCAGGAGAAAGGTAAAAAGCCAGAGCTAAAAACAAAAAACCTTTACGTTTAAACGTTTAAACGTTTTAACGTTTAAAAGCTATCCCCAAATTACACTGAGAAGGCTATTCGAAAACGTGAAAAGTAATTTTCACTAATGCTAATTGGTCCTGATTGAACCTAACATGTTTTTGCAAAACTGAAAAAGAAGTGTTAGGTATGCAAACCTGCTAGAAACATACCTGTTTTTTTGTCACAGCAAATATTGGTTTTACTAACTAACAGCTCCAGAGGTATTAATACAAATCATTTTTTTTTCAATGATAATAAACTACCAAAGAAATATAACCTTGTATTATTTTTTTCAACTTCACAGTTTCACATTAGTTTGTGTTGCTTTTTGCTTAAAATACTAATGAAATACACTGAATATTATGACTGTAATATGACAAAATAATAAAGATATCCAATAGGTAAGAATGCAGTTGCTTGTGACTGTAAATAGCCCTGTAGCTTTGAGAAGCTAAAAACCTTAAGATGTTGTTTTAAATGTACCACTTTGTTTTTTTAAACTGCAGTTATCTTAAAAAGTAGAACAAGACGCTTTATCCTAAACCTAAAAAAAACAAAACATTTTGAAAGACTTAAAAGAGCGAGCCCTCATACCGTTCATGGCAATGAGCAAATATGATGGTTTTGTGAAATAGATATTCATATTGACGTTTGCATGTAATTGTGCATTAAAAAATTCACAGTTCAATTTAATTTATTTAGGGGGTCTTTAATGGAAATATGGTTGAACTAGTTTATATAACAATTATCCTAAAATGTATACCCAAAATTATTATTTTATAGGATGTCTAAAGCCCTAATTAATTAAAAGGTGACTTACTACGTTTTTCTCCTTAAAACAAAAATACATTTTTCATTTAAATAAAAAAAACTGTAAAATATGGAGCAGTAACAAAATGCAGGTTCTTTACAGAGTGTGCAGGTGCAGACCACACGTGAATACACACACATATTTTTATGTGCTTGTGTTCATGACAGACTGTGTGTCTGGAGGCCTTTGTCCTCTTCTTCCCTTCTCCCCAGGCAGAAGACCCATGACTTGCTTGTCATTTCTCAGTCTGACAACTGAGACATAGACAGCAAAGTAAGAGAAGAGGGAAGTAGAGAAAATGCAGGGACAAAAACTGCATGTGAGTAAGAAAGAATAGAAGAAATTGACAAAGAATACTAATTGTAGATAAGTTAGGTATCTCTAAATCTTCCTCCTATCTGTTCCTCCAAAGGGGGACCAGGTGATCTCTTTTTGTGGGGGCATGACTGGACAGAAAAGCTTACTTCCATGTTCTCTTGGCATCTTTACACCTGCTTCTGCAGGGTTGGTATAGGTGCCGGGAGGGCAGAGGGAAGGTGCAAGATACGGTGGGTCTAGAGAGGTTACAAGCTTTGTAGTTATACCACCGGGCAGCAGACCTTTTTGCCCTGAAGAACACTCTCTCCCTTCACTTGACGCACGTCACTGAGATGAATTCCAGACTTCGAGTCAGCAATTCGAGCATTTCTCTTTTCCCTTTTCCAGGAGAACAGGTGTTATTGATTTGTGTCTTGTTTCAGTTAAATCAGAAAGAACATTGCATTATGTTATTTTGTGTTTGTAAAGTAGTTATAAACATATTTGTTTATGGGGTGATAGGACTGATATTAAATCTCCATTCTTGAATCAGCGTGTTTTTAAATTACATTATTTTGACTATTCACTGCTTCTAATAAAAGCATTTATGCACTTATGCATAAACCTTCAGGCATCAAACAAGTGCCCCCAGCAGTGTTTGTTCTTCTTTAGTAGTCATCCAAACTATCTGGTCCGCCTGTTCGTTTCTGACAGCCATGTTGCATTAGTGCTGGAGGCAAAGATCTCTCCTCCACTGGATTGTTCCCCCCTTTAGGTCAAGGCGTGATTCAGAGGCCTGATTCCGTCACCCCAGGTTACCAACTCAACACTTCCTGTTCAAAATGTGGAGTGAGAGGGTAGCTGGAGGCAAGACATTTTAGTAGTGTGTTACTGGTAAAGAGGAGTTGGGGAAAAAAACTGTAATCCAGCTCATATAAAATGTTTGACAAATGTATGGAAAAGGATTAGGGCCACTGGGGGAAAAAAAACAAAAAAACAAATCTAACTTTAAAGTCCGAATTCTGACTTTTTTTCCAAAATTTTGACTTTTTTCTAAGAATTCTGACTTTAATCTCAAAATTCTGACTTTAATGTATTTGTAATATACCATTAAATAATCTAAATATCCATAACTCCTCCATAACTAATACTGGCCAGCTGAAAAATTTGGCCATGAAAACTATGAGCATGTACAGCACTAAAAACTTAGTTGGGGATCCATGCCTAAATTACTGAAGCATTGCTTGGAGTCTTTCAGTCTGATGCACTGCTCAGGCATTGTGAGAGGCCAGTTTGATCTGATAGTTGATTGTTTGGAATTATTAAGTTGATTTGAATATAGGATCTGGTCTCTGCAATATTTTACCTTTACACAATATGCTAATTTTCTGAAACCCAAAATTTCGGGATTTTAGTTAGTTTCTGTAATAATTATTAACAACAAAATAAATAAACATTTGAAACATTTCAGTCTGTGTGTGATAAAATAATATAATTTACAAGTTTAAGTGTTTGAATGGAATTGGTAAAACATACCATTTTCATTATATTCTTAATTCATGACCAGCACCTGTGTTTGTGTGTATATATATATATATATATATATATGTGTCTGTATATATATGTGTCTTCAATATTAATCATTCCATCATCTTCCTTTTTTCCTATAATACTTTTGTATGTATCTGTGTGTGTTTTAGTAGTAAGAAATAAAAAATCAATTATGCAAATGTGACTGGCTGTATGTTCTTCAAGATACATACACATTACTTCAGAAGATTCTCTTAATGACCCCACCATGTCAGGTGAAAGTAATATGGGACACATTTTTATCTTTCAATTTCATCTAATTCTTGGGTGTTACTGTAGTCTAAACTGAAATGCTTTTTACTAAATAATGAATAATGCATATCAGTTTGGAAACATGAGAAAAAACGATTTCTGAAGCTGTAATCTTCAATCAAAATAAAATTTTTCCTCTTTCCAATACTTTGTTACTCTTGGTACTGATGAGTAAAAACGGCAATTAAAAATGAGATTGTTTAAAGTTTGCTAACCTATTTCGGAAAGTTTGGTAACCATTTTCTTATAGCAGAAATGCATTGAGATTTTAGACAACAAATAACCAAATAGTTATGAATAAACAATTAAAGACAGAGGTGTACATACACCAAATAAAAAAATATCAAAATCTGCAACTGGGTTGTACTAGGCAGCTCAGTCTCCTAATGACTTCATACAAGTCATAAAAGATTGATTAAGATCAAAAAGATTATGGATGACCTCTTTTGCTTGCCTAAACGACTCTGACCTGCAAAAACTATTACTTTTCTTTAACCGTAAAAAAAGCACTGTTATAACTAAATGTGGTGCACAAACCAAAAATCCATTTGATATAAATGAAAATAGAATTTTTCAAGCCACACTGCCTATTTTTAACGCTGTGTGGCTCTAAATCTTACGTGTCTATTGTTATTGTTTTTAATACGAGCCACTGGCTGGTCTGCTGTTTAGACTGTTTAGACTGGAACAATAAGCTGTAGTGTATTCACATCTTTGTAAAAGAACCCTGTCGTTCTTTAGCAATTTCAGCCATACAGCAACTTTTCTGTTCTATTGGACCACGTGTGCCAGCATTTGCTTCGGATAAATATCCATAACCCTATTACAAGTATAATATTGTTTCTTTTGATACATAAAGGACTGACCAATTCGGGTCCCACAATGTGGGAGTTATCCAGTCCCACAATAGCTGCATTTTTGGAGATGCTCTGATCAGCTTGTCTGATTATTACAATTTTCCCCCTTTCAAACTTCCAAAATTCTTTATGCTTTAAAATAAACTTTAACAACTAAATGTTCACAATCAATGTCATTGACTTCAATTCCGTGTCAATAATTTTATATCTGATCAGTTTATATTTATTGCAAGCTGAAATATACTGAACAATGTAATGTTTTCTGACCCTACTTACTTTTTTAACTTTGCAATGGTTTAAATTGGGACTAGTGAGTAAATGGGACTAACTTTTCAATAAATATGTAAAGCCTTTTTGAATTTTGTTGTTTATAAAATGCTACACAAATGCCTTACCTTGCTTCACCTTGTAAAAACTGGTAATCATTAAATTATTGCATTGTGAATAGACTGTGCTTTAGATAACATATAAAGTTTAGATTAGGCAAAATGTAAAGCCTGTGCTAATGTAAAGCCTCTGCTAAATAGCAACCAAAAATGATAATGATTAAACTCTATATTTTAACAAGCTTTGAAACTGTCCCCATATGGTCCTAGTTTGAGGTTTGTTCGGTTACCAAGATAAGTTGTCACCAAAAAGTCATTTTAAAGTTATGAACGATCTTTTTACCAATTCAAAAATCTTCTGACCCTACTGGTATTTCTTTTTACCCAATTAAATCAGAAAAGCATATGACCTCTTTTTCTTTTAGAAAGTTTTCTAGTCACTTAAAAGAAAATTATTTCTGGATGAGGTTTTCAAACAGAAACCCAAAGGGGTCTAATTCACATACTAAATCAGTCATATCAGATCACATGTATCTCTACTCTTTAAAGAAGGCTATCTTGTGATTGAAACAAACTCAGCTCTGTTTTTAGGACATTAAGTGTGGGATTGCTGTGTCTCCCACATGACCCCACATTTCATTTGCAGCTGACCCAGGACTTCTCTCCTTTTGCTTCCCCTGCTTATCTCTGCAAGCACATGCACGGCCATCTGATGATCACGTTGGAATCAAGGGGTGGAATGGGATTTTTTTCAACAGTTATTGAGGTCAGGGAATATAAAAAGTAGAGCAAGACCATGGTGATTAGATCTTGATATTCCATAACATTATTTTAGGACATCTGAATGTCCCAAAAGGTTCTTAAAAATAACACAACAAAGGACAAAACTGTATTCAATTTGTGTAATTTTACGATTTGTAGAAAACAAAAAATTATACGAAATCTATTCTGTAATATTTTTATACATTTTGAATACCTGCATTTCCTTTTACTACAGTATTGAGATTTGTTCATCCACCATTGGGGCCAACATAATTAAGGTGAAAACTGGTTATATTTAAACCTTGGAATTAAAATAATAAAAACAGTCAATCTTAAACACACAGCACACATTTTGAAGATGAAAAAAGAGTTCAATGACACATTTTATTTATCGCCACTTTATATGTGCGTGTATGTTTTTGTGTGTGTGTACATGTGTGTATGCATGTAGGCAGTTTCAATATCTATAACTGTTTCTATGTTTTCTGTAATCTTGCTGGATTGTAATCATTTACCATCCTGTACATCATCAAATATTCTGCTAGTAAAAATACAGTACAAGTCAAAACAACTTAAATGATGTATTTGCAGCACACAACAATGTCTGCCATATTTAAACAGTGAAAAGTAACACTTGTATAAAAACATTAACTTAAGTGTTGCTTGCTGTGCAGTTTAAGTTTTTAGCTACGCACTCATCCATTAAATAAAACAATACACAACTTGATTTTGTAGCACTTTGTATTATTAGATTGAAACATAATGAAGTTTAAAAACTAATCAATGGTTATACAGTTTTCAGAAAAAAGTATATTGTATATATATAGTTTTATATATATATCTATACATAGATTTGTATTAATTTATAAGCTTTTAAAATAGCACAGTAAACACTTTGCACACATGATAATAACCACTGAGTGTGTCTGATTGGTTGTGTATAGGCCAATGGCATCAAGAGAACGAAATCTCTTTGATTGGTCATTACACTTTCTTTGCTGTCAGCTCAGGAAGGACCTTAAGAAATAATAATAACTCTTTTAAGAATATGAAAAAAAAAACATGAAACATTCTTTTTTTTTTTTTTTATTTCTAAACTCAAAAATGAGATTCAACATTAACACAGTGATTTGTCCAAACCTCCTTCCTGAAGTGGCTAGCTAAGCTTGAAAGAGGACTGAACCCAACTTTGGACCACTAGTGCCTGTCAAACTGTGAGTTTGAATATTCTAGAGTTGGCGCACTTGAACCACACAGAAAAAAAGAAACAAAAAATAGGTATATAAAGACAGTCAAGTCAAAAAAACAGAGATACAGAATCTATAGTACTGCAAGTGTTAGCTTTTTTTTATTTTTATAATTTCTGTACATTACTTACTCCTTCGGCTTTTTTCTTTGTTCATCTACTTGCTCAGTCTCTTATTGTCAGTCTCCTTTCCCTCCCAAAAAAGTCTCTATACAGCTGGCTTAGTTGTGATTGTAGAAATAGCTAAAGGGTTCAGTGTGACATTGGTTGAATTTTGTACAGAAACATTTTCCCTCTATGTAAACAGGCACACACATTTTTTAGAGGCTAAGTCCCTCTCAGGCATAGGGGATTGGTTACACCTCTCTAATTGAATTAGTCCCCCTACACACTTTGATATTTCAATTCCTTCACTCAGTAATCTCATACCATTATAATCTTTATGTGGCCAAGAGTTTCATGCCGGTCTCAGTCCTGCTGAGAGAAATAAGGCCTTGAATTGCTCCTTGGGTTTCAAGAGGTTTTAGCTACTCAGTAATTATCTCTCCTTTTTTCGTCCTCAGCAGCCACCTCCAAGGTTCTGTTAAAGTTTGCCACCCGAGAAAATTAAGTTTAGCCGATGTTGCTACTGTTCAGGTTGTTGCTTGTTTCAGTTCGTTTTCACTGTCTTTAGCATCAGTGTTGATGGAGTAGTACATAAATTCATGCTGTCTCTGACAGGTCTACGTGGAAAGAGCTAGCAAATCCTTTTGCGGGCTGAAAAGAAAGAGAACACACACTCGTTAAGAAAAACGAAAACATTTTTTTCCCCTTGAGGCTTTTTAGTGGCACAATCAACTTGAAATATCAGCTCTTGAAGGATACGTGCCACAAAGGACTGTGTGAAGTTATTTATACATCCTAATGATTGGTCTTTACAGTATAGTACTATAGAGCTAATTTGGGAGTAGAGTGAAAACATGTCCATCATCGAGGATAAATTGTTAAAATATTGTGGCTGCTTAATGCATGCGTAACAGATACAAAGAGCTCTAATTGCTTCATTAATTATCAATAAATGGGTCATTAAACATTTACTAAACATTTTACAAGGGAATCCTGATCATCAGAGTATTGCCTCAGTAGCATTCAAAGCTACTTTTAAATGCAAACATGTTGCCTGTTGTTAATAAAGTATCTGGTTGACTGGAATAGCTTTTTGCCTTTGAGTTCAGAGAAGATGATCAAATAGCAGAATAATACAAAAAAAAACATATATAGTAGATTAAGCACATTTTGGACCAGTTATTTGTTTTCCAACCCTGCAAGGCAGACTTCATGAACAGCAGCACAGACAGTTAATTTGGAACAAAATAGGCTCTAATACTTTCACACAATCTGATGTGCAAGAAGAGGAATGTCTTGTCTCTGTTGAGTCACAAAAAAGACAAAGCAGGTTATAGTGCTTATCATTTACCTGAGAGACGGCGCACAATCAGCATGCAGGATCATAGATGATGGTGGTTAACATGGTGTTGAGATGACTGGAAATTACTTCCCCACTGAATGTGTATATCAAATCCATTTTCGACTCCTACAGCTAATAGAATATTCATGTAATGTAGGAGCTTTGAAAGAGAATGAAGGCAGCTTGAAATATACTGTCCATCTGCCTTTTTTTTGTTTTCAGAATTCTATTCAGCCTTTTTGGAAATGGAAATCCAAATTTTTTTTTCTAATGCATGTAATAGATTTCATTTGAAGAAGCAAAGCCACTTTATTATTTCCAACATTGTTAAAATAATGGGGTCTGTGACTTTTCTAGATGGTAAATATTGAACTTGTGGTTCATCATCCCTCTCAGGTTAGGTACTGATCCGCAAGTATAAACACTTGGGTTCATTCTTAGAGCAAAACGGACTTACTTCTTTGTAAAGAACAAGAAGTCTAGGTTGTATGCTTCCCCTCTTGGGGTATTCAGTAGGGAAGTCAGAATGAACATGCTAACCATTATGAGGAATAAGTGAAGAAAGATGTCATTTAAATTTCGAGGTAATATGTATTTCCTTTTCTTTGTGTTTGATCAAATTCAGTGCAAGACTTAATTGCTAATACAGGTACATCTCAATAATTTGTTAGGTAAATACATTGGAATATCATTTAAATGTAATTTCTGTAAAGTTTCTGTTCTCTTTTAAGATTATGCTTCCATGAAAATATTACTCAGGACAAGTGATTGATTTTTTTTCTTCTTTTTTTAGTTGAAGTTATGGTATGACCTTGTTATAGCTAACTTTAATACACGTCCTGCATACCTACTAAACACTATATATGATTGGTAAGCAATATTTAAATGAGGTATTTGAAGACGTAAGTAGAAGACAAAACTTTAGTTAGATAAGAAGAATTGGGGAAACCTATACAAGATGCACATTAACAATCTATGATGTACTGTCAAGAGGAACATGAACAATACCAGATCTTGTTAAGGCAACCAGGCTTCCCTAAATAAAAAAACAAAGCTATGTACTGCGCAGGACATGTAAAGCATATATCAGTTTTATTATGAGATGAAACATAAACAATACATTTAGATAATTAAATGTCAGAAATAAATCACTCTGTTTGTAATACATCCGTTTTTATTTGTTCCGTTTATTTTTTTAATTACTAAATGACTTCTGTTTTAAATATTTTAAGTTATTGAGATGACCCAGTTTGTCAGTGTGTATTTTAAAAATGATTCATGCAACTGTTGCTGACCTTTACAAATATGAGCATCAGACAGGAAGGATTTTAAGGTGAGGGGTAATTTGGAGAAGAAGAAAAAAAAGTGGCCACAGCAAAATAGCATAAGTCAATTGTTTAGGTTAGTTTATTTCAAAATATTTCCTGTGATTACAGGCAGTATTTAGGGATTATAAATGGGGTTAGGCTAAAAGTTTGATGTATGTTTTGGAAAAGGGAATAAGCAATTAATACATTTTACATTTAAAAATAAATTATATATTACAAAAATAACAACAACAAAAAAAAACTAAGACAAAATACAACAAAATATGAAGCCATATTCTTGAAATCCTTTACAAACAGAAAAAAATAAAAGTTGATAAACAACATAAAAAGTCCAAATCAGAATCAAGAGGAAGATTCATTGTCCCCTCGTTTAGTTTCTATACTGGACCAGACCGAAGTCGTAAGGTCCCAGTGAGGTTTCATACTGATACTCACAGAGAAAGGTTGGTTTGTATGGTAGGGTCCCCCTATCATACTCTTTTCGCTCTAGCGTGCTGGAGCTGTACTGCTGGTGTTGCTGATGGAGGTGATTTTGAAGGCTGTGGTGTGACTGTGATCTTTGGCCGTCCTTGCCAAAGGTGGAAAATGACCTGTCGTTGGACGAGGCGATGGAAGAGGTCATGGTGAGTTGGTCGGACAGGTTGACGGAGCAGGGTACCTCAGTGTCAGGTAGCGTGGCATCCATGCCGGGAACGTGCAGATTGCTGCGGTAGTCCGACCCTTGGCGTCCATCTGATGGTACAAAGGATGGCATCCAGCAGCGGTCAGAGTGACCCAAGGCCTTGCACTCCTCTGTGCAGTTGGAGAACAGATCGGCACCTGCAGACAAATTTAAACAGGTCAGTCTAATTGGAAGCAAAGCATGTTTATACTGAAAGTACAAAATATACTTTAGGGTTTAGGAGAAAACAGATGGAAAGCGAAACAAATGACAGACTAAAAAGGGGAAGATATTTGACATGGATAAAATAAAGACTGAAGTTGAGATAAAGGAAGACACTGAGAAGCAGCACAGGTTAGCAATCCTTCGCCTTTGTCAGAAGCAGGAAATATGCAGTAGCAGCAATTCCTCGAAGGGACAAAGAGAGAACTGACAAAGAGAATTATTTGCTTTTCTTCTCACCCCGATCATTTAAAAAGAAATAAGCAATCAAGGAGATGTGAGGTATCAGAGGCACTTCAGAACCCTCACATCACCCCTCTTCTATCATCTTTCAAAACTCATTTGATTTCAGAACACCAACAGACTGTGTGTGTGCCTGTATATATATATATATATATATATATATATATATATATATATATATATATATATATACATACATACATGAACAGGGCCTAAACAACAGATCAACAGAGGCTCAGATTTACCACACCAGACAAGAACCCCGGTGTAGGCTGTGCTGTGCTGTGCGGTGAAAGGAGGCCCCTGAGCCAGTCCAAAAGCACATAACACAACAGCAGGGTGCAAGATGCTGGTAGAGAAAGTGTACATGGAATGGTATAACCAAGTGGCAGGGGCCTAGTGTACAGAAACCTCAGTGCAAAATATGGCCTGGAAGTCCCAAGATCAAAGTGGGACATAACCGCAAAGGTGGTGGAGAATAACCGGGCTAAGATCCTGTGGGACTTCCAGATCCAAATAGACAAAATGGTTGTTGCGAAAAAGCCACACATTGTGGTGATGGATAAACAGCAGAGGACAGCCGTTGTGGTGGATGTATAAATACCAAGAAAAAACATCAGAAAAAAAGGAGCACAAGAAACTAGAGAAATGCCAGGGCCTCAAATAGGAACTACAAAAGGCCGGGAGCAAGAAGACCACAGTGGTACCTGTGGTAATCGGTGCCCTTGGGGCAGTCACCCCCATGCTGGAGCAGTGGCAAAAAAAGATCCCAGGAACAACAACGGCATCTCAGTGCAGAAATGTGCAATTCTGGGCACAGCCAAGATACTGCGAAGAACCTTTAAGCTCCCAGGCCTCTGGCAAAGGACCCAAGTTTGAGGATGAGTGACCACTCGTGGAGGGTGAGAAGGGAATTTTTACATACATGTATAACAATATAACAAACACATTAGTATTTGAAATTATATCATGGAACAGAGGAGTCATGAATGTGGAAGAGTAATGTTAAACAATCCTCTTGGAAGATATTGTAGCTTCGCCATAAATGTGAGCAAAAAATCAAAATAAATTGCTGAACAGCATATATGTACAAAGTACTTCTATTGTCAGGCTATAAATGCTTTATTTTATTTAACAAATATACTTAGAAGGACATATCACACTTTTCATTTGGTGTAGATGTATGAATGTACATTTGTCTCAATGTGTTTCAATCAAAACCTAATCTCGATCATAAAACGTATTCTGGTCAAAAGAAGAATTTTAAATAATTTTTGAATGGAATATTTTATTTTGGGAAATAAGGTTTTGTCTATAATAGCGTTTTTGCAAAGCAAATCATAAACCTTTATTTGCACATGTCAGAAATCTTTGGTTATGATTATAAATCTTTTGGTTTTGATGTTCACTCTTTCTGGTTGAACTCAAAGAGTGATCCAATTGGATATTACTACATGTGACATAAGCATCAAGAATCAAAAACACAACGCTTGTTTGTCTTGGGTGCGTCGAAATTGCAACTCAACCAGCAGAGTCTTTGATTGACTGTTAGCTGAATCATTTTGGATTTTAATAGTGCAGCTTTCCCCAGCAGGTTTCTGTATTTTCAATGGCGCAACATTTTTCCAATCCAAGGGGATTTCGATGTGAAGCTAAGACCAAAAAAACAACCACTGCTACTGACATAATGAAATACAAACAAGCATATTTAAGAGCTCCGGTAGGCAGGTTCTGATGCAACTAAAAAGGTTCTGTTTACCATTAACATGCTGGTGAAATGCAGAGATGGAGCAACTGTTTCATATACCCTGGACATGGGAGAGATATTTCAGGAGCAGAGAAAGCATAAGAAACAAAAGGAAAATTCAGCTTTTGTCGAATTAAATAAAATAAGATTCTTAGAAAAATGTTTGACTTACTAACGATGTTTGCTTATGTGCATCAGAATCACTGTGGTTAACTCTGCTTCAAGAAAGTACTTTGGAAACATCTTTTTAAAACTACATTTTCTTTCTTTTAACAACATAATAAGTAAGATTATTAAAAGCAGTTTCTGTTATAAACCTTGTCTGAAAGAGCGTACTAGAGCTCGGCAGGAATGCAAAAGCTAAACCCAGCGCTTTGGCTGAACTCGTAGGTCGATGGACAACCCAGTTCAGAACGCTAGGAAGGTACGCAGGTCAGGCATTAATAAGGAATCAGGGTACAGAAACAAAAAATGAAATCGAAGGTTAACTCAAGAAGCAGGTGTCCAGAGGCAGAAGCGAGGCTGATATCCAGAAGCATACACAAGTGATGTATTCAGCAAAGACCAAACGAGACAGGGAAAATCATGTACTTGGAATCAATAATTCTTGGATATTTATTTATCAAATGCTTTAAAACAATCTTGCCCGTCTACCTGCCAGAGAGCCCTAAACAACTGCAGCCAGGTGGCAACAGGTGCATGACATGAGCTGATTATCTGGTTGGCAGAGCACATGTGCAGTAGATGAGTTTGGATGCCCTGCAGGAGAGCAGAGCAGGCTCCTGGACCAAATTAATGACAAGAAAGCAAAAACACTGCAACATAATTTTAAAGAGTTCAAAAAAGAAAACAAATAAAAACAGCGGGAGAATATAAAACCTATTAACTTAACTTTAGCTCTTGGAACATAAATCAGATCATTCAGATTTTTAAACTCTTTTATATGTACCATTACATGATCAAAAAACATCCACTGTGACTGATTGTGTTGCCTGTGTTTGCGTGGATGGTGTGATTCTAATGTGGCAAATAATTGAGGCCCCCACGGAGTGCAAGAAAGGCAATAAGGCTGCACAGTAAACAGAAAGCCAGTGAAGACACATGGCTCACTGGCAGTGAGAACCAAACAAGCTCAGAGAGCCACTGATTTCACAGACAGAAATGACAGAGAGGAGATTAGCAACAACACAGCAGGAACTATCTGGAATGAAAAGGGAGATCTGTGCTCCACCATGCAGTGGATAATCGCGAGGTAAAAAGAAAAGAATACATTTTTATTTTCAACATTTAAATTTATTTGTAAATGCACTTTAAGTAAATGGTTCAATAGCAGACTCTTCTATTTAATCTGCATTAGTTGCAGTTATTTCAAATGTTAACTTTCTGTTTTCCCTCTGTATTTTTCTCATTTAGAATCTACATCTGGTCTTGTGTTCTGTTAGCTCTGACACCTTACTGGAGTGAAACATCGACTGCGATGATGCTGCCATCAACTCAACATTCTCCGTCCCCTGCTGTAAACATTTTACTTTCATTTAACTGGCAACGTGACAATGTGCTTATGACTTGTATCCTGGTGTGAGGTGAAGCTCAGCCTTACACTTGTCCTTTTTTTTTACTTAAACCCAAAATCCATGTCAGTTGAAAAGCTTTTCTTTTTCTGCTTAAGAGAAAATATCCCCACAAGTTGATGCTGTCGCCAACCTGTCTTACAGTTAGAAAGGTTTGGTCCGTTCTCAGTTTAAAGTCTGTGATGTTTTATAACTTAACCCTTATTTACACTCTCCTTCCCTTTATGTCTGATTTGTCTGCTGTGTTCTTTGGTATTCAACATATTTGTTCACTCATGTCCTCTAATAAATATATAAGGTATTAACATGAAGCTGGATTTATATTTGGAAAAAATCATTAGAGAGGATTATTACATGCAGTTGGAGTTTATTTACTTGGTTATTTCTAAAAACATTTGGTTTATATTGTTTGGGGGTATTTAAGTAAAATGTTTAAATGCAAAACACTGTTCACACACTGTTTTAATTGTTTGGTGTTATTTTATTTTTTTACTTTGTTTTGCAGTAATACATTATATTCCACTAAAATGTGACAAAGGGTTCAGATGATTTGAATACTTTAGTAAAACGTTTTAAATATTTAGCAATTGCCTTAAATGGTTTAAGAATGATTAAGAAAATGTGGAAAAACAGGATTTATTGAGAACATTGACCTTATGACTTGAAACTAACTACTCTGTTATTTGCTTGAAGCAAATAAAGTAAAGCATCAAAAAAGGCAAGATATAGAAAAGATTATTTTGATAAAAAACAAACTCTGCTCTATTTACCTATAATGCTGCATTTGATATTTCAAATTGTAAAAACATCACATGCCCGATCAGTTTGTTTACCCCTCTTTCATCTAGGAGTTCCACACAATGAGCAGAAATCAGGGGTTTTGCTGAGAAAGGATGCATTTGTTTTCATCTCTACCTAACGCATAACAAATGTGTCTTAGTTCTAATAAGAGGAGTGGCTGAAGAGGTAGTGAAAATACGAAGCAGTCTTCATAATTCCAAGAGGATCAGCTGAGTGAATGCTTGACTGGGAAGCTTTTGTAAATGCCAGTTCCGTTTACGTTTGCCTTTTTTTTCTAGCATGCATTCTTATTCACCTTTTAGTTTGATGTATATTTATAGCTTTTTTTAAAGGTTGAATACATATAAATCATTGGTTTTCTGTTATGTCCATCATGCTCCTGGCCTTTAGCCTTTCTTATAGATTCTCACAAATGCATGCACTATCCTGACATAAAGGACATTGATCTTACGTCCCCCTGTCATCTCTGTTCCATTGTGCTGAAAAATCTTCTGAAACCTGCAATGTGTGTGTTCTTCTACATTTGGAAACAAATCAGCGGAAGGACTAAAGCACAGGTGCAAAACACACAAAGGCCCACGCAACTGTGCAGAAGAGAGGAAGAATTGCAACTGCACATAACAAAGGTGTCGCTAAACTATCTGCAGGTTTTTTTATCACTGAAAAAGGACACAATAGAGCTGGGCTTATGTCGCAATAATAATTTAAAATCCTAGTCTACTTAAAATCTTTCAAGAAGTCTACACTGCATTCGGCTGTCTCTAGTTTAGAACTGAGATTTAAACCAAAAGTAGGTTATTCTAAACTGAATAACTATTAAATAAACTATTTTATCAGTTTTTGTAAAACATTTGTATTAATAATAATAATTAACAATTCTACTAACAACATTCAAGAACACCAAAGAATACTGTTAAAAATAGTAAATGTTGTTGAAATCTATTTTGAGGTTTGTAGATCTCAGACTAGGCGTCAGTTTGGTTGCGTGGGGAACAGCAGAAGCAAGTGCTTACCGAGGGCCCCATTCAGGTACAAGCCACCTCTGAAGGAGAATATTTTACAGTCACATTTATGTGTAAGTATATTCTCAATCCATTACTGCCTAGTTTTTTTTTTAAATCAAGCTTAGAAAACATCAAATCAAAGCTGCCAATCTACTCACAAAAACATAAAAATGATCATTTTTAAGACAAAGGTTTGGCAGCTAGCTCCCACTTGCATGAAATGTATACTTTCTAAATGTGAATATATTTAAATATACAAGAGTAAACAGGTAGACAGGCTGTGCTCACATGAAACCGAGTGGTTGTTGATCCCCATGATGCACCTTTTCTTCCCTGGGCAGAAAGAAAAACAACAACCAAAACAGTGACTGGCAATGACAGGCCCTGCCAGCAGTCTCTTCTCGTTGTGACCTTAACAGGCAGAAAGAGCACATGCTTGTTGCTTCTTTTTTTTTTTACACACACACCATCTCTGACAGAAAAATTCAAGTGAAACTACAAAATATAAACACAATCTGCGCGTTAATAAGCAATCAGCATAATTTTCCCCACTTATTTTTTTTTTGTTTTTTTTTTTTAAAATAACATCTGTATTTAAAAAAAAAAAAAAAAAAGTCACATGTCAGTCCCATCTGATTAATTGCGCTGTCTGATTGAGGAAATGTTGGGGTGGAGGACAAATTACAGGGAAAAATAATCAGCCCCATACTGATATTCACTTTGTAAAAATACTGTGCATATTGGATTTTACTAGCACTAAGGTTTGTATTTGTTTATCCACCTGTATCAGTCCCTCTGTGTTTGTTCTTACTTCCTGTCTAATTTTTTTAGCACACTTAATTATCCCTACTGATTTCATTTTTACCCTTTCAATTTTTTTTTTGTCGTAACCTAAGATAATTTTCATTGCCCCCCAAAACCCCCAAGCCCAGCCCCCCAGTAGAGCATGTCCTTTGTTCACAACTCTGTCTTTCATTTTGCACTCAACAGCTCCACTAAAAATTATGCCATAAACAGTCACTTTTTGGACAACAGCACATAACAGCAGAACAGCTTCCTGATGAGGCAAAACCAGAAATCTGTGGTGAGTAAACTAGAGACCTCCTTGTGCAAAATGGCCTCCACTTTATCAACTAGTCACAGCCCATAAATGGTTCTATAATTTTCAGTGTATGCATCAACGTATCAGAGAGAAGGAAGAACCAGGAGACCAGCTTTCATATGGTACTTTCTTTTTTTTTTACTGTTAGAGCAAAATACCCTGGGCACCCATTTAATATTGATATCTGCTTTGTGTTTTTATAGCAGTGATGTTATGTGATCTTAACGTGTATAATTCTCACTATTTCTTTTTTACTTCTATGTATTATGCCTTTTATCATCATTTATCTCATTAGAGACTTCTTTCTGTCTATTTATCTATAAAATGTTAAATGCATTTATTAAAACCATTGAAGAATACTACCCCAGCTCACAAAGTATCCTACACACTTGCACCAATGCTCTGGATTTGACCTCACGGGAATTCAAATGTTGTGACGCTGACCCTTTACTAATATTTTTGAATCTCTTACACTTTTGCCTAATTTTCGTATTTAACCTCTCCATCTTATGGCCAGAAGAAAAGGGTGTATCAAAACCCTGTTTGCCAAATTCCTCTGACAGCATACAGACAGAGGGTGCAATTCATACACTACACTAAATCATAATCAGCCATCTAATACACCGTTACCACAGTGATTTAATTGTACCATTTGTCATGGCTGTTGTTCGCACCAAAACAAACGTCATGATAATCATCCTTTCTAGTCAACTTTCTTTCTCGCAGCCTTCCACAGCTGATTGACCATTTTGAGGTGTCTATTTTTTCTCCCATGTTAATTCTTTATCTTTTAATCTTCCACTATTTTCTTTTTTTTTTGCTTGCTCATTTTTGTGTTTTTTTTTAGACACAGGATGAGGGAAAACTGTGCCTAATGTAAAAGAAAGCAGGGTGGAGAACCAAAAGGGTTTCCGTGTGTTCAGAAAAGCCATTTGCTCACATTTTGAAGGTATATCAGCCATATATCAGGGAGTGTCCTTTTGATTTAACACAACATCAGGAGACTTATTTTTTCTCAAGTGTCAGATGGCTGGCCAAGCTGGAAGCCACAACAGGTGTAGTTGATGATATGCCAACTGGAAATGGATTCCTTCTTGATTTGAAATATTCTGAGGGTGCACAAAAAAGGAAGAAAGTGTGGTGCGTTCCTATATGGAAACCTTGCCTCTAACCCTTCTTTTATAATTGCTATCCGAAAAGGTCTAAAAACGAATTACCGATCAGCCGAGTGTTACACAGAGCCAACGAGTGAGGGAGCCTGAATGAAGGATGAGACTGACAGAAAAGCAGGAGTAGAATATGTGTATGTGTGTACGACAAATTCAAAAGTTTTTCTTCTGATTTTTACATTACTCGAGTGGAAAACATTATAAAACATAATATATAAGTGAATATAGAAAAAAATGACATAAATACTGTTATATGCAATATTTAAGTAGTATATCCAACTAATTGGAAATTACATATAGTCACATATTTTACATGTACAAATATTACATGAATATCAAAAATGTGAAGTGTAACAGATTTCTATACACTCCTATGAGACATTTTCAATTTAACTGACTCTAATATTTGTAATGCACCATGAGGAAAGTAGAAACAAGTCACCAGAGCAGAAATAAAAAATAACAGAAAAACCCTCAATTTATGAGAAAATAGTGATTGCAAAGCCTCTACCTAATTAGATTTTATGTTCAATTACGTCACACCCCATTACTAGTTCTGAATGTGCAAAATTGTTAAATAGGAGCTTAAGGTTTTTACAATAAAAAATCTAAAAACTATACTGTAAATTCCCCTAGGCCATTGTTATTCTAAAAAAAGCATACTATTTAAAGGCTTGTTGGAGAACATTCATGAAAAAAGGTATGAGGGAAGCCGACGGTCATACTAGACAAGTGAATGAAGCAAAAATATAAACAGTATGGCCCATCTGCAAACCAAAACATAAGAGGCCCATGCTAGCTGTAGAGGAGCTGCAAACACTTTGAGGTGTCTATTTTTTCTCCCGTGTTAATTCTTTATCTGTTAATCTGTCACCATTTTCTTTCTGTTTCACTTGCTCACGTTAGTCATTTTTTAGACACAGGATGAGAGAAAACTGTGCCTAATTTAAAAGAAAGCAGGGTGGAGAAGCAAAAGGGTTTCCGCGTGTTCAGAAAAGCCATTTGCTCACATTTTGAAGGTATATCTGCCACATTTTGAAGGTATATCTGCCACCTTTGGATTTAACACAACATTGGAGACTTATTTTTTCTTAAGTGTCAGATGGCTGGCCAATCGGGAAGCCACAGATGTGCATAACTGTTCTTGACGCACTCCAAAAGACTTTAAGCTATTATTACAGTAATAAGTGCTACTACTGTATAACGTACTAACTAAGTGGGACTGAATGCAGATGCATGACACAAATAAATGTACTTTTGCTTATAACCGGAACAATTGTTAAAAGGTCTAATAGGTATGAACAGTTTTGCAAGGTACATTAGTTGATACAACTCTCATGCAATAATAAACATTCCAATGTTTGTTTTATAAATAAAATACTCTGAGACAACTGAGAAGAACAGTAGATATCTATAATATTAGAAAACTGTTCTATACCAGGCATAGTTCCAGCACCTGCTTTCCTTTCCTATTGCACTTATCACATTCAGACCCTATAGGAATAGCATTGTGATACTGGCATTATCAAAAAGTTCTGTTTTCTTTACAAATAACACAGGAACAAGTACACCAACAATCCGGTTACATATATGTATCAGGTACATACCTACACTGTAAATCAGACTGTGGTACACCTTTGCTTTCTCATAAACACAGTGTTTTGTTTACAAAGGCATGTGAAACTCAAGTGTCCATCTTTCCAAAATACCAGTCGTGTTGTATTACCACCCATTGAGTGGTAAGCTGCTCCCTTCTAAATCCAACATGAGGAACAAATGTTGCTTTCCTGTGTATGAAATACACAGTCGAAGCACCAACTGTGTATACTCACAGGCTTGTGCCAAATAAGTACTGAGCCAAATAGGGGGGAAAAAAAAGGCTGAAGAAAAATGTAATTGGTTCAGACGCATAAAGCCTTTCACTGTGCTCCAAAAGCAAACAAATTGGAATTCAAGACAATTTCCCACCTAGAATAAGAGTTGAAATGCAGTCTTGGGCATGTCTTAAAAAATGATGTCAGGTCTGATTTATTTGCAAAGTTGAATAGTATGTGCTAGCAGACAAAGTTAAAAAAGTTCTCAAATACTTTTCATTTCATCCTCTCACTTATACTTAGGCCTTTTTGTCCTAAACGTTTATGCAGAAACAGTTTATTACATGTTATATCTCATGAAAAAATCTATTTTACTAAGCTCTACAGACCCTAATGAGAGGCCAATTCACAACCAAGCTACACCTACCAGATCTTTATATTTGTATTCCCTGTACCACTTTGATATTTGGCAAACTGTGGTCTAGACAGGGGTCTTGCACGAGCCATGTGGAGCAATTCCTTACAAAGAAAGGGCAGTTCAATGTGAAAGTAGATTTTTTATTGCTCCACTTTGTGCCTGACTCTAGCAGGATCAATAGACCAGTACTAACTAAATAGAGTTTTCGAGAGAACAAAGAGAAGCTTAAGATAAGATCTGTGAACCTTTGTTTTTTTTTTCTTTGCAAATAAGTGTACCATGCTGTAAGAAAAGATAAGGCATGAGAGTCTTTAAAACAACCCCAAGTGAAAGCATGGATGATTAAATGTAAGTTAATTCTGACATTTCAGCTTTATTAAACCCATGCTAAACATACACAAATCAAAAAAATAAAAATAGAACAGGACATAAAATCAATAAGTGTACATCACAAATTTAGATTAAAGTTCTCTGATATCGATTAACATACACTGAAGATGAAAATGACACAGAAATCCCATTTATAGTGATAGCCTTAAATAAAATCTATTGCAACAAGCTTTCCTCTGGTGTCGCAAAACCAAAAAAAAAAAAAAAAAGCTTTGATTATCTCACAGAGCACTGTTTAAGCAATCATTAAAAAAAAGGTCATAGCACTACATGCCTACAATAACATGGTTGTCCATCAAATCTAGCAGGCAGTTTAGAGAACACATTTGTCATGGAAGTAACCGGGAGTGCCAAGGTACATTGGTCGCACACACAATCTCCATCAAATGTGACAGAAGCAATATAAGGTGTGAATTTTTATTCTTACAGGGATCAACTACGTAATTCATAATTTATAACATATCCAATCAGTTAAGTAGAATAAAGGTCTTGAAGAAAACACTAAAACTTTTTTTAAATATAGTTTTATATTGCTTTACACTCAGGATGTCCACAAAACACTGTTAAAAATAGTTTGACAAAGCCTGCATGTTTTTCTAGAGGAAACTTGGACAACGCAGGATCTCAGAATTGTATATTAAAAGCCTTTAGCTGGTTCGAAATGTTGCTACAGCAATTCTCGTGGAAATTCAAAAGATAGAACATATTCCTCCTATTTTAGCTTCAACCCAGTGTTCTATTGTATATGAAGAAGTTGGAATCTCAAATTCTATTATGGATTTCACAACTGATCTGTTTGTGCCATATGTTCCTAGCAGAGCGCTTTGCTCGCAGACTGAAGGTTTGCTGGTGGTTCCTAGAATTTCTACAACAGGAACGGCAGGCAGATCTTTCAGTTACCAGGCTTCTCTTTTGTAGAACCAGCTCCCAGGTATACTTTGTGAGGCAGATACCCTGTCTACTTTTAAGAATAGGCTTAAAACTGTTTAGTAAAGCTTATAGTTTAAAGCTAATGGCTGTTTGCCCAGTCGTTAAACAAATATGACAGTAGGGAGGTAGAATGTATGGTGGGAGGGAAAGCAGAATGTGTTTCTACCTAGCTAAAAAATAAATAAACTAACTATAACTGTATTGGAGTTGTTTCCCATTTGTAAAACGTATTGACTCAAGCGTTATTGAAATGCTTCTCATTACATCAACTCAGCTTTTATGTGATTAATTTTCTCCTTAGTAACCCTATTGATTTGTGCAACTGAAGCTCGGTAGGACCCTCAAAGCCACACTCCAAGTCACTGTCCTTGCAGTGAAGCCATAAGGAAGAGATTTCCACTGATACCCTATTTGCCAGTCTTTTTGCCTGGCTGTGAGTTACAATCGACACATCTGGGGCTTGTTCATACCATCCAGTTGCCTCTGGGCTCGGGGCCCACCAACACAATTTGCAAATTAAGGAATTAAAAAATTCAACGATCCGCACCAGCAACTTCACATTATCCTATTCACAATTTCAAACTCGCAATGCTGAAAGAGATCAGTTAGGTGTGTATGTGTGTGTGTGTTTGTTTAGTGTAAGGGCAGAAATGTCGGAGTAATTATGAGATGTGGATAAACCTACCGGCTGAGTGACCCCGGTTTGTTGCGTCGTGGTCGCTGTCGCCCTGTTCACTGTCGCCGTGACCACTGTCTTTAGAACTGACAATGTCTGCTTCTTGAAATGCAGAACTAGAAAGAGGTCCAGGAAAGGAGGGGGGAGCACAGACAGAGAAACAGTGAATATGGTTGTGAGGCATAAGGCACAGAAAGTGTGGAGGGAGATCAACTGAGAGGGCATAGAGATGCAGAGGAAGAATCAGAAGTCAAAACTATGTTAATGAGGTCATGGTAGCCATCAAGAGCATAAATTGGATGTTTCACATGGCAAGTAATGAAATCCAGCATTAGAGCTTTAATAGACGGCTCTGTGTCATTTATGGGACTCCTGCCAAATTGAAGATGAACATAATGGGTATGTTAGGAACCGTGTAGACTCTTAAGACCTCAATTAACAATGTGGATAGTGTTGAGTATACTCCTTTTTTTGGAGCTGTCTAAGGCTATAAAGGGCCTTACACAGAACTTGATTTGGGACCCCTTCCAAATGCTCCCAGTAATCAAATATAAATAATATTATTCTTTTATATATTTTTATCAAACATAATGACAATAAAAAATGTTTATCTTACCTTTCGCTGTTTAGATGATGATAACTGTTTTCACTGTATTGACATTGATTAATTTAAGTGAATTTGGATAATTAGTTAATACTTGGATGCTAACCTGTATGTGGTAGTCTTTTCACAACCCTATAAAACAAATGACTCTTTGTTTCTCAGTTATATTTTCTCATCTAAACAGCAAAAGACAAGGTAAACAGTTTTTATTGTTTAGATGACTGTACCAAATAAAAGGGCAGAAAAAAACCCAAAACTAACACGTTAGCATTCAAGTATTATGTTATTATTCAAATTCACTGAAATGAAACAATGCCTGTTTGGTTGATGTATTTTTCAAGCCATAAAAAAACAACCTAAACACCACTTTTTCTTTCACAAAAATATTTAACTTTTAACTTTAAGTGACGGAAGTGTTCCTGACTGTAAGAACATATCAGGATTTAAAGAGTAGCAGACAAGGGAAAGGAGGAACATAGGTGGTGCTTGCCCCAAATCCACCCTCATCCACAACTCCTTAGTTAAATAAGTTACTCCAAATCCATTTAATTTCCCTTTGGGATAAATAAACAGTTTTTGATTGATTGATTTATTTTAAGCTGAGTCTAGTGTAAGATGATTTGGATCAAAATAACCTCTCAAAATTGGATCAGATTTAGTATTTTCATAATAAAATAAAGCAAAAGAAAAACCATGTCAGCATTGTTCAATTTTATAAAAGTATTTAATTTCTAAATTACAGTCAAGTTACTCCATAGTCATTAGCTACAGTAAAAGAGCCTTTTACACAAGTGCCTTCAGCTGATCAGCTGAATCTGGAAGGTTCAGATTGAAATCTACCTTTAGTGTCATTTAGTGTCTGGGTCTGTTGAATGTTCTATGATGGGGTATGCTGGTGACTTGGCTAACATGAAATGTGGATGAATGTGTGTGCATGCATCACATCGTGTGTTTTTCACTACCTGTTGACACGCCTGGGTCTGTCCACCAGATAGCTGAGTTCTGCTCGTTGGTGTTTTGTCTGGAAAGCCAACAGAAACACACATGTGATCAAAACTGACAGCAAACAGGCAGATGGTACAAATGCATAACTATATATCAAGGCTATATAGATAGAGTGTGAAAGAGAGAAAGGAGAGCCTATGGTGGAGCTATGGGTTAGTGATTATGTGTGAATTCACTTTGTGAGAGTTGGTGAGAGGAGATGAGAGCAAGGGTTAGGTGGTGGTGGTTGGGGGGGGGGGGGTATTAGGGAGACATTAATGATTGAGACGCCTGATGCTGAAACTGAACCACCTTTGTTCATGGTGCTGCTTTGCTGGGCCGTGTGCAGAATACTTAACACACAGAAGAGCAGGGATATGGCTGGCGAGTTTGGGTGAACTCAAACTACACTGCAGGTAAAAAA
The DNA here is from genome assembly GCA_032876305.1 of Orestias chungarensis. Lineage (NCBI taxonomy): Eukaryota > Metazoa > Chordata > Actinopteri > Cyprinodontiformes > Cyprinodontidae > Orestias > Orestias chungarensis. The sequence goes on from JAVLVB010001002.1 coordinate 308,176, forward strand.
AAAAAGCCCCAAACTTTGACCACAGTTCCATGAGCAGGTGTGACGCGATGGTAAGAGGTGTAGGAGGGTAATATGAGGCCACAAAGTCCTTTAGGCATAACAGTTTGCCTAGATTAATTTTCCAGAACAAATGACATGCTCCAAAGTTGCATATCAAAACACCTGAAGTGTAATGTTGTTTCCACATACTTGGCAGGTTGTATTCTTGTTTATGTTAAGCTAAATTTTCAATGGCTCATACTGTTTTTCTACCTGGCCTTTCCTGTTGTGCCCCTGGCACAACCATTTCTCCCAATAAAATGTGATTCCTTAAACAATAATTGTTGTTGCATCATTCCAGATAATTAGTTTGTTTTCTTTTTATAAATTGTATATGTCAAAAACGCTGTGATGTATTTTTATAATGCTATATTATTTTGTTTCTTATACAAAAAACATAATCTAACATGCGTTGTATGTTTTTTTTTACTTGTTTTAATAAAAAGCATGCTCAAATTTACACTCACACTTTTAATTGGAAAGTAAGAAAATTAGTTAATAAAAATTAACATTTTTTTTCATATCTTTTGTCTAAAATTGTAACTCCGATTATGATCTGGATTGTAGGAGCGGTATAGAAAGGCTGATACCACATCCCTCTATTGCAGTTTAAAAGGCCACTTGAGCTTTAACAGTTCATATTTCCAGTCACCTTTATGCACAACAATGATTAAATGCCACAGATCATAGTAGCCATATCAGTTGCAGAGTCGTTTTCAAAGACTGGGGCTTTGCGTGATCTGAATTGGTAACGAACTTTAACAATAAGCAAACGCAGTGGATGAGGTTAAACTGTGAAATGCAGTTTTTCCACACTTTTAATTCATTTTTACGCACGGGCATTAATTTGATTCAGAAGCCACAGCATTTGTTATCTTACCTCGCTGGATAGAATGCTGCCGTTAGATATAATGTCCGGTTGCTGGTCGCTGTAGCCGGTCACTATGGCCCCACAGGGGTTGGTGTGATCCGCGTCGTTGGTGTGCGAGGGGCTGCATGGCTTAAGGAACATCAGATCCGTCTTGGCTGATTCCGGCGTCAGGCACACCTGGTAGCAATAGGAGTTCTGGTTCTGGTGGTGGTGGTGGGAGCCGAACCCGCCGCCCACGTTCCCCACCCCCGACTCCTCCACTGGCACCTGCCCGACGGGCCCGACCCCCGTGGTTACGTTGGTGCTCTGAACCAGCATGATATCGGACTTGCTCAGCTTTTTCTGCTTCCTGCCGCGGCTCTGCCTGCTGCAGCAGGGGCCGCAGCACAGGCAGCAGTCGCCGGCCAGCAGGCACGTGTACAGGTTGAGCTTCTTGTCCTTCTGACAGCGCACGGCCAGCACGATCATGGCCAGGAGGAATATAAAGGACACGGAGCCCAGAGCGATGATGAGAATCAGAGTGAGGTCAAGTGAAGTCTCTTTGGACTTGGAGGCCGAGCCACGGTCCCCACTGCGGCCCTCCACAACGCTGTCCACCAGTATTACGCTCACACTGGCGGAGGAGGAGAGGGGGGGCTGCCCGTGGTCTCTCACCTCTATCAGCAGGTCATAAAAGACCTGCGGGTCCCGCTTGGGGGAGATTCGGCGTGCGGTTCTGAGCTCTCCGGTCCTCCAGTCCATGCGGAACATTCCCATCTCGTTGCCCCGCAGAATGCTGTACGAGAGCCGCGCGTTTTCGCCATCGTCCGCATCCATGGCCACAACGCGCGTCACCAGGTACCCGGGCTCCGCAGAACGCGGCAGGTTCTCTTTGGCCGTGCCATTTTTACCTATGGGAGCTATAACGCTGGGTGCGTTGTCGTTTTGGTCGACTATGACCACGTTAACAGTGGCGTTGGAGAACAACTCTACGGCACCGGAGTCCTTAGCCTGGACCATGAAGCTGAAATCTTTCAGCTGCTCATAATCGAAAGAGCGCAGCGCATACAGATAGCCAGTGTCTTGATTTATGGAGACGTATGTGTCGACAGACATGCCCTGGATGTCGCATTCCAATATGGAGTAGGTAATTAGAGCATTTTGCCCTATATCAGGGTCCACGGCGCTCACTGCGTGGATGAAAGCGCCGGGCACGTTGTTCTCCGTCACATACACATCATAGGCAGCCTGCGTAAAGCGGGGCGAGTTGTCGTTCTCGTCCGAAACGTGGACCTTAATCGATTTGCTGGCGCCCAGCGAGGGCTGGCCTTTGTCTTTGGCCACGACTGTGATTGTGTACGAGTCCGCATCCTCTCTGTCCAGCGAGCCGTCCGTCACGATGGTGTAGTAGTTTTTGAACGACGACTTCAGCTTAAAGGGCACGTCGCCCTGGATCTCGCAGCTAATCTGACCATTCTCACCCGAATCTCGGTCCGAGACGCTGAACAGGGCTATGACGGTGCCCGGAGCGTCCTGCTCGCTCACGGACTCGGTCACGGTGCTGAAGCCGATCTCCGGCGCGTTGTCGTTCACGTCCACGAGTTTCACGAGAACTTTGCAGTGCGCAGGCACGGCATTGGCGCCCAGGTCTTTCGCCTGGACGTTGATCTGGTGCGTGTTGCTCTCCTCGTAGTCCACCTCGCCGGCTATCTCTATCCTGCCCGTCCTGGCGTCAATGTTGAACAAGTCCTTTATCCGTGGTGTGTTGTGGCTGCTGAACGAGTAAACTACCTCGCCGTTCAGCCCCTCGTCCACGTCCGTGGCGTTCAGCTGTATGACCAGAGTCCCCGCGGGGGAGTTCTCCCGCATGCTCACCGTGTACACGGACTCGTCGAACGTCGGAGCGTTGTCGTTCGAGTCCAGGACCCTGACGACCAGGAGCGCGGTCCCCGTGCGCTGCGGAGCGCCACCGTCCACCGCCGTCAGCACGTAGCGGTGGACTGCCTGCTGCTCGCGGTCCAGCGGCTTTTCCAGCACAAGCTCGGCGAACTTCGTGCCGTCGCTCTGCGTCTGCACGTCCAGGTAAAAATACTTGTTGTTGGTTATGGCGTACGTGCTGAGTGCGTTAGTGCCGACGTCCGGGTCGAAGGCGTTCTCCACCGGGAAGCGCGTCCCGGGTACGGCGCTCTCGGATATCTCCACGGATATGTCCGTCTCCGGGAAGCCGGGCGGGTTGTCGTTCATGTCCATCACCTCAATCTCCACGCGGAAGAGCTCGAGCGGGTTTTCCAGGAACATCTCCAGGTGCAGCAGGCACGGAATGGTCTGCTTGCAGATTTCCTCCCGGTCTATTTTGTCCTTCACCACCAGAGCGCCGTTCTCCAAGTTCGCCTCCAGGTAAGGAGTCCGCGAACTCGGCACCGTCTGGAACCTGCGAGCGGAAAGTTTTGTGATGTCCAAGCCAAGATCTTCCGCGATATTCCCAACCACGGTGCCAGGCTCTTGCTCTTCTGGGACGGAGTAGTGCAGCTGACACAGAGCTCCATTCAGAATGGAGACTACAAGTATAAAGCAAACCATTTCCTCTGTTGCTCTCCAAGTGCGCATCAATGCAGTAAAAAAAATAAAACACAACAAAGAAAGCAAACCAACAGAAAGTGCTATTCCTTTTTCTTATAAGATATGTGCATTTCCAATCTTTCCTGGCAGGACAGAAACAGCAAAAGAAGCTGGAACGAGGATGTCCGAGTGTAAAAATTCCCGTCTCCTCCTCCTCTGCTCAGTGGAACAATTGCTCGTTTCTGTTGTGAGAAGCGCTGCCATTTGATCTGAGCTCCTTGGTTTTAATCAGTTTTGCTCCCGGTCTGTAGGTTCTTTTTGTTATGTTTTTTTTTAGTGACAGAGTGCACAGACGCAAACTGGTGACAACATTCCTTGCACGCACAACGGACTCACCCTCTTCAATAAAAGTCAAAAAATAAAATATAACAACAAAAAATAGAAACCTTTAAAAATCCTCGTGTCGAATTGTATTTAAAGTTTTTCTGTAGTTTTTTCTTTTTTTTTTTTTTTAAGCCGCACTAAACATGGGACTTTCTCTGTTAGGATAAAATCACTGCGCTTAAGCGCTCAAAGTGGATGATGCTCTCATCTCTGCTTCTGGAAGGCGAGTGTGAGCGGCGGGGCTAGTTTTGGGCACAGCTCTTTCCCCCAGTAGCCAATGACATCCCTCAACCATCGGGTAATGCCACCTGATTGGGGCTCAGCGATGTCAGCCAGAGCGCACGGCGGGCCGTCATAACAAAACCAGTTAAAGAGCCGCTGCGCTTTTCTTTCGTCTCTTTTCCTCTACTCTCTCGTACTCTCATCTCCGGCGCATTTGTTACATTTGTAGCAGGGGAATTAAGAAACTGTTACGCACCCAGTGAATTAGTAAAATATCTTTATATATATATACACAAGATATTCTCTCTCTCTTTCTCTTTGATTTCCAAATGGTTCTCAGTTGGCCAGACAAAAATATACTTTGCCCTTGACGAATAACCCAACTGTTTGATATCAAAGTGCTGCTTTGATACCAACACATGAGTCAGAGCCTAATCAGGATGCCCAAAGCCAAACTTGTAATAAAAATGCTTGCGCAAGTAAAGACAGCCCATGACGCAGGACCCCACGTAGCAGTGACCCTTCTCTCTTTCTCCCTCTATTAAACGTGAGCGTATTTTGGTCCGTATTTTGGTCCGTTTGGATTCATTTTAGCATGAAACGCTGGAAATCAAGTCACATCTCGACATT
>JAVLVB010001002.1:312959-362226 GCA_032876305.1 Orestias chungarensis
CACACACACACACACACACACACACACACACACACACACACACACACACACACACACACACACACACACACACACACACACACACACACACACACGTATCCTGCTCAAGGATCGTTCAGTTGAATCATCTGCTAATATAATTCATAAAGATGCCAAAAGGGTTGGGGGGTCTAACTAGTTGCATACAATTTGGATGATGATGATGATGATGATTACTGTGACAAAAAGATTTTAAAAAAGGCAAACATTGTGTCTAATTAGCATAGGTCTCAACATTTTAATGTAACAGACAGAGCGCCACTGTATCGACTATAATGCAATTGTGTCCTTTGTGTAGCGCAATAAACAGCGGTTTTGCATCTCGCCATAGAAGTCAGAAGAAACAAAGAGCAGACGTTAGATTAATTTCCACCCATGTCTGAGCTGGATCTGTGTGACTGAATCGAGCTGACACCAGAGTGGGATCTCAGACTTTCTCTCTCCCTCTCTCTCTCTCACTATCACTCTCTCTCTGCCTTTGTGTCTCTCTCTCTTCGCTGTGACGCGCGTTCTCGTTTTCCCCGGTTTGCGTTCTGCTGTTGTACCAGTCAGTGTATTAGAGAGATCAACGCCGCCCCCTGGCGTTTGTCTACTTTTCTCTTAAAAAAAAAAGAAAAAAGTCCTGGTTGAGATGAGATCTGCAAAAAAACAACAACAACAACACAAAAACAAAAACAAAACAAAAAGAAACAAAAAAAAAAAAAACTGTGTAACACGACTGTGCCACCAAATAAAGTAAACCATCTGGATATGAAAAAAAAATAAAATAAAATTGTACAGTGGGATGGATTGCATTTTTTTTAAATTTAATCTTCTGTTTTGATGTAAGGTCCTCTTTAGTCAAGATCTGTTGTTATACAAAACACTAAACTTTTTACAATGAAGAGTAGAGTTATTACAGAGAACATTATTAGTATTGTTTTAGTTGTGATGTACGTCAAGACTTACCATACAATATATTAATTAAGGTGGAAAATGATCTACCATATATTAAAATAATATATATATTTTTTCCAAATCAAGTAAGGCAACTACAAAGAAAACCAATTATAGTAGTTCACGGAACCTTTAAAATACAAGATCTTGAGTTTTTTATTTATTAATATTTGTTTTTTTAATTTTAGAGGAACTTACATGTACTCCCCATATATGTGCTGGTCCCAGGTGTGACAGCAGAAGGTTTAAGTGGGTACAGCACATAGATGGATGCTTGGATTCTGTGTAATAAACTGTACATAACAAAAGTATTAATACCCAATAACTTATGTTGAGTTACATCACAACTGAAAACCAGCATTTTATGGCATAAACCAAATGCAGTGCAAAACAGTAAAGACAAATTGAAATATAATGACTTTGGGAGCCTTTAATTCAAAAAATGTAAACCAAATTCAGTGCAACCAACTTCTTTAAGAATAGGATACTCATTTATGTAATATTTTATTGGCATACATTTACGGTTCTAAATCTTACTAAAAAAAACAGAATGAAAGGCTATTAAGGTCAAGAAAGGCAATGAGCAGATATGATGTGAAGTTGTGGAAAAGTTTGAAGATGTCTGGAAATTGTGCTGTTTGATCTTATGCTGGGACTTCTGTTTAACAACTGCTTCTTGTATCCACTAGAGGTATCCCCAAGAACTGCTGCAAAACTCAGGGGTGGGGTTGTCACCTGCAGATGTAGTTTCCTTTCACCCTGCTGAAAAACAAACCAAGTCACCTTTTAAGGGTTAATCTATGAGGTAACTCCATGCCCTCTAGAGTTCCATATTAGGTTTATTCTGTGTGCTTCCATGCCTGTTTGTTTCCATCCTCATTTCCTCAAATGTTTTCCACTGTTCTTGACCAGGTCTTAGATCATAGTTCTTTCTTGATTCCTTTAGACCAGACTCCACCATAACTCCTCAGTTCATCCATCCATAACAGGTAAATGCTCTGCTTCCTCATCATTATCATCTCAATCCTCCATTTTACCTGTCTGTCCTAGTCAGTGCTACAGCTGCTCCACCTGGTTCTCCAGTCCTCTGCTTATCTCAATCACACAGCTCCACCACCTCTGAACCATACAAGCCCTCAACTCCAGACTCCAATCGGTTCGTTCCTGTTGATTCTCTCATTCCTTCCCTCTTAAATGCTTTTATACCACCTTTTAATTCTGAACTTCACCAGTTTATGTTACATTCTTTTATATCCACTATAGATATCCAGGTTCCCCTGTTACAGTTATTTTCCTAGATCACAAGCAGTGCACATTTCTCATCACTGTAAATGAACTGGGTTTCAATGATTTCAATTATCCTGGAAGTTTTCCTGCATGTGGTTCAAAAGCCTTAACAATTCCAAAACAAAAAACAGGTTTAGGTTATTTTATATAACATTTAAATGTAAACACCAAAATCTGAATTCCATGAATGTTAAAAAGTATTTGAAATGGTAATCTGTGAAGACCTGGAATTTTAGCCATACACAACAGTTCAAAGTTCAATGCATATGAAGCCAGGCAATCTTCAGAAACAGGACCATTAACCTCTGACGGCAGATATTACATTATAAAGTACATCACTTTGGTGAAGGATGAATCACCAACACTAGAGAAGATTCCTCTGTGTATGGTTAAGAACAGGAAACTCATCGTGGAAAACAGTGACATGTCTTTACGTAACAAATTCCAGGGACAAGGCAGGGCTCAATGGTCAGAGGACAGAACTGCAGTAAGGGGTTAAAAACAGGACATTAGGGCACAGAAACAGGTCTAGAAACTTGGAGACCGATTCAGGCTTATGGATCCAGACGAGATATGAGAGGTGGTAGTCAGGAGGCAGAAACAAGGTTGGTGTCCAGAGATCAGAAAGCAGCCAATCGATTTTAGATTTTTACAGATTTTTACGCACAATCTTGATTTGGTTTAGGTCTGGAGATTGACTGGGTCATTCTTATACATAAATATTTTTTGTTTTAAACCATGAATTTTAGTCCTGGGTTAATATAAGGGTCGTTGCCCTGCTTGAAGGACAACCTCCGTCCCCAGACAATGGACTCGTGTCTATTCTAGTTCGGTTAGATCTCAGTGCTGCTTGAGACATAATCAATCACAATATCCTCATAGAAAGGCTCGAACACACTGTGAGGATCAAGGGAACAACACTAGGCTGTTTTAAATCATATTTGTCTGATAGATCCCAGTTTGTTCAACTAATTGACAAATCTTTTCTGCATTGTAAGGTTACTTGTGGAGTACCACAGGGTTCTGTACTTGGCCCAATTCTATTTACTATATACATGCTTCCTATTAGTAAAATCCATTAACTCTGAGCAACTTCCTTGTCCCTGCTGAAGAGATTTACCCCAAGAACATGATGCTACCACCACGTTATTTGACATTCGGGACAGTGTGGCTTCTGGCAAACTGCAAACGGGACTTAAACGATGGGTTACTCCTTACTACTGTTCTGTAAAGACCACATTTTTGCAGTATATGTCTAATAGGTGTCCTTTGGACAGATTCTCTCACCTGAGTTGTGGATCTCTGCATTTCATGCAATGTCACCATGGGTGTCTTGGCTAAAACTGATCAGTCTTCTCCTTGTTTGACCTGTAGGTTTAAGTGGAAGGCCTTGTATTGGTATGGTTCAGCTGTGCCATATTCTTTCAATTTCCGGATAATAGATTAAACGGGGCGATGCAAGATTTTAAACCTTGGGCAAACCTTTTATACCCCAAGCCTGCTTAAAAGTTCCTCACAACATTTTCCTTGACATGTCTGGTTTGTTCCTTGGACTTCATGAGGCTGTTTCATATCTAATATTTTCTTAACTCACCATTGAGAGCAGGTGTATTTGTTCTGAGATTAGTTTATACTATAATGGAATCTATTTTTATATTTATTTTTTTTAAGATAAGATGGATTTATTGATCCCGAAGGAAATTGTTTTGTCAGGGTTACAGAGTATCAAATAACAATTAACACAACACACTCATCTCACATACAACACAGTACAGTACACAATCAACATATAACAATAACTACACTACTATTTATCCCTCCTGCAGATGGAAGAGGAATTGTACAGTTTGATTGCCACAGGTAAGAAAGACCTCCTGTGACGTTCTGTGGTGACTCTCGGTGGTCTCAGTCTCCGGCTGAAGGTGCTCTGACAGGCCGTGAGCGTGGCATGTAGGGGGTGGGAGGTGTTGTCCTTGATGCTGAGCAGCTTCCTCAGCATCCTCCTCTCTGACACCTGCACCACAGACTCCAGTTCCAGTCCCAGGACAGAGACAGCTCTCCTGATGAGCTTGTTGAGTCCGTTTGTGTCAGCCGTCCTCAGCCGGCTGCCCCAGCACGCGACAGCGTAGAAGATGGCGCTGGCGACCACAGAGTGGTAGAACATCTGCAGCATGGTCCTGCAGACGTTGAAAGATCTGAGCCTCCTGAGGAAGTACAGTCTGCTCGGACCTTTTTTGTAGACAGTGTGTGTGTTCTTAGACCAGTCCAGTTTATTGTGTATGTGGACACCGAGGTATTTGTAGTCCTCCACTATGTCCACAGCTGAGCCGTTGATGATGACGGGGTCTGGGCGGTTCCGCTGTTTCCTGAAGTCCACAACCAGCTCCTTTGTCTTCCCGATGTTAAGCTGCAGATGGTTCAGCCCACACCACTCCACGAACCTGTCCACCACATTCCTGTACTCGGCCTCCTAGTCCCTGCTGATGCAGCCCACGATGGCAGAGTCGTCTGAGAACTTCTGCAGGTGGCAGGACTGTGAGCAAAACCTGAAATCAGAGGTGTAGAGCGTGAACAGGAACGGAGACAGTACTGTCCCCTGTGGGACCCCCGTACTGCTCCTTATGATGTCTGATGTGGTGTGTTGCAGTCTTACATACTGTTGTCATTAGAAATAATCATTTAACTTTTAAAGGCAATTGGTTCTACTCAGAGAAAAACGGGCTGAATATTTTTGCGCTGTTACATTTTTTTATTTGTAAAAAAAATCATGCATAAATCTAGTATATTCTACAGGGTTCTGTACTTGGCCCAATTCTATCTACTATATACATGCTCCCTATTAGTACAATTATCAGACAGCATGGTGTTAATTTCCACTGTTATGCTGATGATACACAACTGTATTTATCTACAGTATAAATCCTGATGAATCCAATCAGTTTGGTAGAGTACAGGCATGTCTAGAAAACAAAAAAATGTGGATGACTTTAAACATTCTGCTCTTGAACTCTGAAAAGAGAAGTTGTTAACTTTTGACCAGAACCTCTAAAAAAGAAACTGCTTAGTCAACCACTTAAATTGGATAGCATCAAATTGACCCCTGGTAACAACGTAAAGAACCTTGTTATTTTTGATCAGTAGTTTTTCAAGTACCATATAAAACAGGTCTGTAAGATTTCCTTCTTTCACCTCAGGAATATAGCAAAAATTAGAAAAATTCTCTCTAGGACTGATACTGAAAAACTACTCCATGCATTTGTTACTTCAAAGCTGGACTATTTTAACTCTTTATTAGCAGGAAGTTTGCAAAATGCAGTTAAAAGTCTTCAGTTAGTCCAAAACGCTGCAGTAAGAGTTCTGATGAAACTTAAAAGGAAAGATCATATCTCCCCAATTATAGCTTCCCTTCATTGGCTCCCTGTCAAACTTAGAATAGATTGTAAGATTCTTATTTTGACATACCAAGCCCTCACTAACCAAGCTCCATCATATATCAGAGATCTGATTACTCCTTATGTCCCTAACAGAGCACTTCGCTCTCAGATTTACTGGTGGTTCCTAGAATCTCTAAAAGCAGAATGGGAGGCAGATCTTTTAGTTATCAGGCTCCTCTACTGTGGAACCAGCATCCAGCTTTAGTCCGTGAGGCAGACAACCTATCTAGTTTCAAATCTAGGCTTAAAATCTACCTTTTTGAAAAAGCTTATAGTTAGGAAGAGGTAGAGAAGACAGCCTTAACCGGTTGGGGGAGGAACTCAGTCTTCACAGACTGTTCTCCTTTGCTGTACCTTCTTCATGTCGCACTCAACAGACAGACAGGAAGACAAGGTTATTAAGGTATTTCTATGGTTATGCTGCTACAGACTTAGACTGCTGGAGGACAATCTGACCACACCTCTCTGTGCTACTTTCTTGCTTTGTCCAATCTGCTTTAGTTACCGTTATTTCAACCTTGTTAACCTTTTGTTTTCTCTTAGTGTTTTTATCTCCATAGTAGCCACACCTGGTCTGGCGTTCTGTTAGCTGAGACTGCTGCTTGATGTGAACATGGGCTGAGATGGTTGCAGTGACGGCCTACAACTGCTGCTACAAACTCTGTTTTTTCAGTATCCTGTGCATCTATTTTCGTTTTCCGTTTCTTCAAACCCACAGTCTGTTAATGCAAATGGCTGCTTGTACTGAGCCAGGTTCTACTGGAGGTTTTATCTTGTTAAAGGGGAGTTTTTCCATCTCCACTGTCGCTACATGCGGGCTCAGTATCAGGGATTGCTGTAAAGTCAAGGACAACACAAGCCATTGTTTCTGTCTGCTATTTCCAGAGGAGTGCAAATCAATGACTTGATGCAATATGCTGGGGTTTCTTAGATAGAATATTAATTGATTTTCCTGTAAAGTGCCTTAAGACAACATCTGTTATAAATTGGCACTTAATATAAATAAACTGATTCTTGATTCTATTATTAATATATATAAGATGGATGGATGGATGATCGAGAACAGTGATTTGCTGTCAGCATTATCACAGCAAAAAGAAGATTTCACAGCTAAAAAGAACACCAGTCCCCTATGGAGAAAATATAGTTATTTGAAATAGCAGCAACTAATGCAAACTGGACAGAAGAAGAAATAACAGACTGGGGAAAAATGGAATATATCCCTACAGCAGCTTAAGCCTATAGCAGCTTAACTAGAGAGATAGCCCAGAATAGCCTAACCATTTAGGATGATATATAAAAAAGATAGAGCCAAGGAGAATCATCTTACCGGAGTTATTTCTCCTTCTGCCAGATTGGGCCATACACTCTACCTACTCATCCAGAGACTAAGCAAGCATTACTCTGTTTTTACTTATACGTGTCATGATTATTTTTAAGCCTTTTGACCCACAACCACAGAGGACTCCCAGGGGAGGCAAAATCATATTGATGTTTATTGAAATAGGAAACGAATACGGATCTAGAGACTAGAATGGCAGGAACAGCATGGGAGACCAAGAGCCCCAGAGTACGAGGACAGAGAAGGTGAGTTGACGTTATGTTGGTGATTTAGTGAGAGGAGTGGATCTTACTTTGACTGTAGATGATGACCGCTTTTCTGCTAATCCAATGGTGAAAGGTTTTCCTTGGGGTTACCTGGAGATTAAATAGAGACTGGAGCGGACAGACTGAACTGAGACACACTGAGGAGCAACATTACCAGTAAATAATGAACAATCAGGCAGAGTGTGTCTGGTCCATCACTCGTCTTAAGCAGCTCCAGGCAATCAGCAGTTGTGGAGCACCTGTGTGGGGAACACAGGTGCACTTGAGTTTGTTCCAGCACTTGTTCCAGCCAGATGGCGTGCTGATGACCCCCAGTGGACAACCTAGGAAAGCACATGGGCAACAAAACACCTCAACCCTGAGAATAAGCTCTTTTCAAAAAGTTAGTTTTAAGCCTAGCCTAAAAACTAGAGAGCATGTCTTCTTTACAGGCTAAAACTGGGAGATAATTCCACAAGAGAGGAGCCTGAAAAATAAAATATCTGTGTCCCATTCTACTTTTAGAAGCCTGATAACTAAAAGACTTGCAGCATTCACATCTCTGGAATCAGCAGATGGAAACAACGGCTTGTGTTGTCGTTGACTTTACAGCAATCCCTAATACTGAGCATGCATGTAGCAACAGTGGAGAGGAAAAACTCCCCTTTAACAGGAGTAAACCTCCAGCAGAACCAGGCTCAGTACAAGCAGCCATCTGCCATGACCGATTAGGGGTTTGAAAAGACAGAAAACTAAATTAGATGCACAGGATACTGAAAAAAAAACTGTTTATGGCAGCAGTTGTAGAGCGTCACTGGAAGCATCTCAGCCCATGTTCTCATCCAAGAAGCAGTCTCAGCTAACAGAACGCCAGACCAGGTGTGGTTACTATGGAGAGAAGAACACTAAGAGAGTGCAAAAGGTTAACAAGGTTGAAATAACGGTAACTAAGCAGATTGGAAAAAGGAAGAAAGTAGCAGAGAGAAGTGCTCAGATTGTCCTCCAGCAGTCTGAGCCTATAGCAGCATAACTATAGAAAAACTTAAATAACCTAACCCTATAGAGTGAGACATGCAGAAGGTAGAGCAAAGGAGAACCGTCTGTCAAGACTGAGTTCCTCCCCCAAATCCATGATTCTATGTAGTACTTTGAAGCATAAGCACAAAAAGCATTATTATTTTTATGGGGCATTTTGCCTCAAAGAGTTTAGTTAAAAAATCCGAACTGAGTATTCTTCATGATAAACTGTTTAGGTATGGTTTAGGTCTGTGTTGCTCTGAAATTAATTCTTTTTTTAATCTTGTTGTCCGCTTTACAGCAAGATGCAAAAGCTGAGCGTAAAACAACAAAATGTATTTACAGAAGTGGAGATTTTCATATAAAAATAAAGCACTAGCATCTAACATCTACCTCCTCCTCACCTCACCACCACCTTATTCTTTATCAGAACCATTTTCTGCTGTCTTGTCCAGATCTAACCCTCCGGACCTTTTCCACCCTCTTCTTTTTTCACTTCACTTCCCTTCAACTCACTTTAACACTTCAACCTCCTGAGGCCCCCTATTCCTCCGTTGCCTATGTTTCCTCATGTTTCCATGCTCATTCTATTCTGATGCACTGTCTGATTTTTTCCTTTGAGTCCCAATTTACTCCAATCACCCCCTTCCTCTCCTTTTCTCCACAATGCCCTCTTTTTACTATTCCCCCATCCATCAGACTGAGTAATGGCCATCAGGGCAGGGAGTCACCCCACAGCTGTCTAGGGCAGACACTGATCACATACACACTCACTTTGCATTGAGCACACAGCCATCCATTTGCATGGCTCTGTCAAGCTGTCTGCACATTGCAATTTTAAATCGGGAGCACAAATGGTTCAAATTATGGTACAAATTAGGCTGATCATACTTATCTGGGGGTAAAGGTTGAATATTTTCTGCTTTTAAGGCACAATGTGTTATCCTTGTTTGTGAAAATCCCTTTATACCTCTGTAAAATGGCTGGAAAGATAATGCTAAGCTGGACAGATTTGCAGCTCAACATAATACCAACAATACATTGGTCTCCTTACAAAACAAAACAAGGTTTTCATTTGGCCATAATATTCCCAAAACCAGGACCAATTTTCCAAACAGTACATACCAAAAAAGTCTGCTACTTTTTTATTGCAGCTCTTATTTGGCTATAAGTAGTTTTCATTGGAGCCTCAGAGCAGTGCTTTGGTGGCTAATCAAAGAGCATTGGAAAAAGGCTTAAGGTACTGCATATCATACGGGTGCTAACCCCTTAATGGTATCTTAATTGCTTTTTTGTTTGAAATATGACATTTTAATGGCCAGTTGAACTTTACCAACAGACTAGGATTTGGTCTGTTAGCCATTCAGATTAAGGCTGGTTATGATGTAATTCGTCAAAAATTATGTTTCATTTCTTATTTTAGCAAATAATGAATGCACATAGACTGGAAGAAGAAAGAACAATGCTTACGGTACTTTGTATAAAAAAAAAACAAAGCATGAAAAAGAAATGAAAACAAATAAGTTTCAATATAATACTCAAAGTATAGTCTGCATTAGGAAAACTTTTTGCTATACTCTTTATAGAATTTTACCAACAGATTACTTTGATTAGATTGTTACTTTAGCCAGGCCATAACAAAAAAGGGACCTCCACTTCCTAGAGGTCTGAAGCAAAGAGAAAAAAAAAAAAACTCCAAACCATCCCTAGAGACTCCTTATTTGCAATATATCCATCCATCCATCCATCCATCATGTTCTGCCTATCTCAGACTTCACGTTTCGCAGTCACTTTACCAGCTCCCAAAGCACTCCTAGGTTAGCGAAGACACATAGTACCTCCAGTGTGTTGTGCACCTTCTCTTGGGTCATCTCCCAGAACACCTCACCAGGAGGTATCGTAAATTTGGCAGTACATACATACCCCCCCCCCCCCCCCCCCCCCCAAAAGAAAAAAAAACAAACAAACGGAAGAAAAAAAAAATCCTTGACCAGGAAATACAAACTACAAATACATGGACCCTTACATTTTAAAACACACACAATAGCGCAAGTAGGTTGAAAATCATACAGACAGATTTGTATTTTATTATTAAAATCTTCTAAACATGATACAAACTCTGTTATTTAAGCCAGTCAACCGATTAGGACATCATCTCCAGGTAGAGATGGCAGAATTTTCAACCAAACAATGAGACTACAATATTCAGGACATACAATCCCATACTTATGTATATGGACCACGTTCATATAGGTTCCAATTACATACACACATATTTACATAAATATACATATGATCTGAAGTCTTATTTATGGTGGCTCGGAAGTGTCACAGCAATCAAAAGCCACAACACTTCAAAGTAAACCACAACACACAACAATTTATTACAACGGAAGTAAGCCGCAGCGTTAGCCACGGCTAAAGGTGCAGCCACAGAAGTGACGTCACAGGAAGTAGGTCTTTTACGAGATCTATTGCTTCCTCGAACCATAGATATCCTTATTTAAGCTAGATGACTCACCCGCACTGCCAATCAATGGAGTCGAACTTCCTTACTGCCGGCCATCTTGCCACAATCAGCTCGCTCACTATAATCAGCTCATACAGTATACTCTAATACAGTACTTCATGTTTTTTTTTAAAAGCCCAAACCTCAATTTTTAACCGATTTTATAGGGGTTGGTTTATTATAAACATCAGAGGTGTAGTTACGACACTGCATAATTTTGAATTACAAATCAGTTTTAAAACGTTTCCAATCTAAGGAACCCCAGCACATTGCATAGAGTCATTGAGCAGTCAGCAGACAGAATCAATGGCTTGTGTTGTCGTTGACTTTACAGCAATTCCTCATACTAAGCATGAATGTTGCGACAGTGGAGAGGAAAAACTCCCCTTTAACAGGAAGAAAACTTCAGCAGAACCGGGCTCAGTACAAGCAGCCGTCTGCCACGACTGACGGGGGGTTTGAAGAGAAAGAAAATAAAAGAGTTTAGAGCAGCGGTTGTAGAGCATCACTGGCAGCATCTCAGCCTATATTCTCCTCCAAGAAGCTGTCTCAGTTAAGCGAACGCTAGACTAGGCGTGGCTACTATGGAAAGAAGAACACTAAAAGAAAACAAAAGATTAACAAAAGATTCTGGATACTAGCAGGAAACCTGCTGTTTCCCTGTTTAGTTTACATAAGAACTTTTTTAACTGGTTGAAGTATTCTCTGTAGACTTCATAATAGCAATGAGTTAAAGTAGAACAAGTAGTAAAAGTGTGTTTATGAGGCTTTTGGGAATATAGCTGTTTATTTTTGGGTCACTATAAAATATACTGTAAAGCAGAAAAAACTTTTAAAGCCTTATTTTTCAAGCAGTGTTTTACGCATTACATTGCAAAATTCTTAACGGTGTCAGATTTAAATGTAAAACTGAATGTTTTGTAATAACACAATGTAAAAATCAAGAATTAGTTTATTTATATAGCGCCAATTTACAACAGATGTCGTCTTAAGGCACTTTACAAGAAAATCAATTAAAATCCAATCTAAGAAACCCCAGCAGATTGCATTGAGTCATTGACTTGCAGCATTCACTACTCTTGAATCAGCGGACGGAAACAATGGCTTGTGTTGTCGTTGACTTTACACTACAACCACTAGTAAACTTGCAGTTTGAGAGCGAAGTGCTCTGTTAGGGACATAATGATTAATCAGATCTCTGATATATGCTGGAGCTTGATTAGTGAGGGCTTTATATGTCAAAAGAAGTATCTTAAAATCTACTCTAAGTTTGACAGGGAGCCAATGAAGGGAAGCTAAAATAGTGGAGATATGATCTCTCTTTTTAAGTTTCATCGGAACTCTTGCTGCTGCGTTTTGGACTCATGGAAGAATGAGTGAGAGTAAGTGTTTGAGAGAGAGCAACAGAGAGAGAGTGTTTATGTATATGCGCAAGTGAAAGAGTGAGTGAGAGAGAGTTAGTGAGCGAGCAAGAGGGCATGAAACAGCCCCACCAGGGTCCTACACATAGGGCTAATAACCTTGAAAATGGATAGTTTTATTTAGTTTCTGCTGCATTCTGTTGCTCTGTAAGCTCATTGTTTTCATTCTCAGAATACGGTGAAGCCTTAGGTTGAAAAACAAGGACACAAACAATGTGAGCAGTGTATGGTGGAGCCTGTCTATACCATATTGTGTCTCACCAATATGTTTCCCTAGCCCAAACACATCCTTTGTCCCGATCCTCTTCTTCACCATGTACAGAACCTCTAGAAGATTTTGATAGGCTGTGATCTCCTAAAACTTGCTGATGCCTGGCGAATGATACACTCTGCTGCTCTGTTGAGCCTTACCGTACCTTCTGATGAGATGAAAAGACCTCCATTGTTTTTTCGGAGACAGCAGGTGGTAGCTCTGGTCCTTGATTGCAGATTCAGCATCTTTTACCAGACTGGCCAGCAGACATCGCAGGACAGCCTGTAACAGAACAAAGCCTGTAATTTAAGTTGGTATAATATTAATATCATAACCTATAATCATAATAATTAATAATTATTGGGCAAAATTAGGAGCATTTATATTTAGGGACTATTGTGATTGCTTTCCCCCAGTTTTTTGAAGATAAATAATATCAGTTATGGGAAAAATTGTCATGATCTGTGGTTTGTTTAGTTTACTATAGTAGTCTTGTTTTTGTTGTTATTAACATTATTTATATTTAGTTATTGTTTTGTTTAGGTTATTTTCTAGTTTGTTCTCTAGTTTTCCCTTGCTCTCTCTCCTTCTTCCTGTGTGTGTGTGTGTGTCTTCATTCATTATCATTCACAGCTGTTTCCAATTATCCGGTTGTCTCCTCCACTGCTCCACTTCCTGCTTCACAGTATTTAAGCCCTTTCCATTCATTCATTCACTGCTGGATCGTCTGCTCACCTCCTCGTCTCTCTGCTCCTTCTCCTGCCAGTTCCTCCACGTCTCCCAGTAAGCCTTCCCCTTTTGCTCGCTGATTCTCTGTGCTGGATCTTCTCCCTTCGTTATTCTCCTCAGATCCCGTCCTTGCTGTTACTTAGGTTTTTGTTTACCTGTAGTCTCTGGTTTCCCGTGCTTCCTTCCCCGTCCTTGGTCACCTGCTGTTTTCCTTGTGTTTATTATTTTTGTTATTTCGTCTGTTAGTTTATTTCCCCTTCCCGTGTTCTTATGTTGGTTTGTTTATTTCGATTGTTTCCTTTATTCAAGTTTGTAGTCCCCGCGTCTCGCTTCAGTTCTCTGTTTTGTTTACGTTCCAGTTCCACGTTATTCCTGTTCAGTTTCCGCTTTGCAATTGTTTATGTTCATTATTCTTCCCCCCAAAAAATGATTTATTCCCGCAATTCCACCTCTGCTCGAGTCATTCATCACAACCTGACAAAAATCTAGTTTCAATTAAATTCAGTTCAGTTTATTTCCATAGCGCCAGTTCCCAACAAAAGTTATCTCAAGGCACTTTACATGTAGTGCAAGGCTAAGCCATACTCTTCCAGTCATCCTTTACCGTAATGTTGACGAGAGCATTGTCCACAAGACCATCAAAGCGGATGGGAAGATAGCTGTGGACATGTACAAGGGCAGGATTGACAGCAAATAGGGATGGGAGGTCTTCTTCTCCTGCTGCTTCTTTCTCTGGTTTTAGGAAACCTTAAAAATGTGTGCAGTTTTAAGACTTACCGAAGGATTTAAAGCCCAGAAATAATGATTAAACAGTAATCAAATATTTAATAAAAACTAAATATTATATCAAACTATACAGCACTAAACCCCGACATTAAACAAATGGCTCAAACAATATCTTACAGGTAAAAGGTGAACCCACAAGTTCTTGTTCTTAAGCAACAGCGATTCTTGCACCCGTGTGCTGCTACAAAAAAGTCTGGCATTTTGTCAACAAGGTCCTGTAAAAAAGTCTGTGCCGAGAGACATCTAGCCTTTATTATAGATATCTATGCCTTGAACGTTCAAAAACTATCACTTTGCAGCAGTTAACAACCTACACAACTGCAGACACCAAAACTAATAAACATCTTTAAAATATCGGCTTTACATTTACCTTCTGAGTTTTCTTCTTCTTCATAAATTTTATTGCTGGTTGTCAAGCAACTTTTGGTGTGCATTACAGCCACCTACTGGAATGGAGTGTGGGTCAAAATGCTTAGTGCTTTCTATCATGTATGTATCTTATATGACTATATACATATATTATATCCTCATATCGCTTGTTTCCTGCTCCTTCCCTGTACTCTCATAAATAAATGAATAAATAATCTGAGTTTTTTTTCCCCTCTTGTTTTCTTTGAAAAGGACTGCAAAAGACCTACTTCCCCATTGTAATAAAGTGTTGTGGTTTATTTTGAAGTGTTGTGGCTTTGGATTTAAGGCGCTGTGAGTTTTATTTAGTAGTGTTGTGGCTTTTGTTTGCTGTGACACTTCCAGGCCACCGTACTTATGTCACTGTAAAGTCGCTGAACAAATAAAACAACAGAAAACAAATATTTAAAAACCAACTCTCAGACAGCTACGAAAAACAAAAAAAATCAGTTTTCAAACATCTGCATATTATCGTTTATCTTGTTTTTCAGGGTCACACAAATTATGTGTAATTTTCTTCAACCACTCCAAAATGATTTGTTTTTTTCAGTTTTATAGATCACCTTTATTATATTATACTGTCAGGTCCAAATACTACAGAAAAAGAAAGAAAGATATTTATAAAGCTTATCTACTGCATTTTTTATGTTATGTTTTTCCTCAAACCATAATTTAATTGGATTCCTTGTTATGGGATTATTTAGTTGTGTAACTAATTTCAAGAGTTTGAGTTAAAATACAGGGGGGGAAGGTAAATTTAGGCATTTAGATTCCTTTCCTTGCCATTTAGGAGTGAATCCTGACTCAAAGTGAAATTCCATATGTCCTTATTATGCAGCCCATTAATATCAAATCATATTTGGACACCTCAAACCTGGAATGTTGTATGGAACTTTAAATTTAGTCTTGTTAGCAGTAAATTGTTAATATCTCAGTTTTAGGGTCCACATTTATCTGTTAGGCTGTTTTGTATAATGTGTATAATGGCAATTAAAGGCATATTCTATTCTAAGAATAAGGGCTTGAGTACAGGGTAAACAACAACATCTGCATATGACAAAAACAGCAACAACAATGATTAAGGTAGTTGATACACTTACCATGAGGTTTCTTCATTTTCCAAACCACTTACAAAATAACCCAGAATAGGGATCTTCAATTTTGGAGTGTTCCTTTTTTTTAATTAATAATGCTCTTAAAAACCTTGGAAAGTTTTGGTTAATCATCCACCTGGAGCTGTATTGTGGGGAATAATAGTACATCTCGTACGCATATTCCATACACCCCCTTTTTGTGCTAGGATCATATCTAGAACACTTAAATTTTGGTAAGCAATAAGAGAGGTGCCATTTTTTGTGAAAGTAGATCATATTTGCCAATATAATGGATATAATTTATTCTGTCAAATGTTTTGTTGGGCGTGATTCATATCAAAATAAATTCAAATCCAGCTGGTACCTGATCAGCCAGTTGATACTTATGGGGTACTTGTCTTAATTTCATCAATCCATACAGGGAAGCTTTCATCAAAGCCAGTAGGTCTTTTCCCCAGATTATTATCATCTAAGTTTATCTTATCTCCATCACTATCCATCACTAGCCTAACAGTAGTTAGGCTCTTAAGTCAGTTCAAACCTCAGTCAATGCTTTACATGGGGCCTTTAGTCTTTGGTAGCTTGATTGGAACTTTTCATCTAAGTTAACATTTTTACTTTCCTTAGAATCCAGTTTTACCTTTCAAATGATGAGGTGTTGTCATCTTCCTGTGTGGCTTGTTTACAAATACTCAACATAGTATAATTTTGTTGTGTCAAATATTAGCATTAATTATTATATTGTAACACAACATGTGGTTCATTGGCTTGCAAAAGTATTAACACCCCTGGAACTTTGTCATAGTTTGCCACTTTACAAGTGCAATTGTATACCACAAAGCAATATACAATTGGGAGGTTACAATACAATTATAAATGATTTAAACAATTATTTTTTTTAATTTAAAAATGAAAAGTGTAGCATGCAAAATAATTCAGCCCCCTTTCTCTGTGATTGCAACCAAGTCCCTTCAGAAGTTTCAAGATGATTGCTAATGACTAAATAGTCATGTAGTCTAATGATGGGTTCTCTGCTATTAAAATGACTGCGCTTGGAAGACCACAGTTCTTTTCTTCAGTTTTCAGAGGTTCTGGTCTGCAGCATCTCTTTGACAGTCTCAGGGGTTAGTTAGGAGAATATTGGCTAGAAAAAATATGAACTCATACGAACACATCTCACAGGTCAAAGATAATGTAGTGGAGAGATTTAAAGCAGGCTTAGACTATAAAAAAAATGTTCAAAGGTTTAAACATCTCATAGAGCTGTATAATCCATGATCTAAAAATGAAAAGAGCACAACTCTAAATGTACCAAGACAAGGCTCCTTTAAAACGTACAGGCCAAATAAGGAGAGCACTAACCAGAGATACGACCAGAGAGTCCCACCCCAGAGATCCACTAGTATGTTGGGTCAATCTTTAGACAAGACAATTAGTAGTCATGCACTGCAAAAATTTGATATTCCTGAAAGAGTGGCAGAAAGAAAGCCATTTTTAAAAGAAAGCCATGAGAAGTCCCATTTGCAATTTGCCAAAACCAATGTTGGAGAAACAGCAAACGTTGAAGAAGGTGCACTGTTCAGACAAGACCAAAATTTAGCTTTTTGACCAAAATGCAAAATGCTGTCTGGCAGAGAATGCTGCACACACCAGCCTCACTTTCAAATACTGTATAGTGGTGGCAGCATGATGCTCTGGGGTGCTTCTCTTCAGCAGGGAAAGGAAAGCTGGTCAGAGCTGAGGGGAAGATGTACAAGGCAAAGGCAAACCATATGAATGTTTTAGAATGACCCAGTTATTGAAGAAATTATTAAATCATGTTTCATTTTCTTTCCAATGTGCAACTTTACACCACTTTTTGCTTTTATTTTGATGTTATATTTGTACATAAGTTTAAGAAAGTAACAGTATATATTACTGCTCAAAACCTATGAAGAGATTACTGTACTTCAACTGGCAATAATTTTCATCTACCTATTGTTTCAACCAAAATCAGTTTTTTTCAGCTGAGTATGCAAATTTTTTAAAATATTGTTGACATTTCTTTTCCTTATATCTTTATTTTTCCTACAAAAATTACTTTTCTGTGACATAGTCTTAAGTTCCAATGCATTTAATTAGAAACTGGGTATTGTTAACCTTCAACACTTTTATTCTTCTGTTAATCTTTTTACTACTACATTTCATTTGTTTCTCTCCAAACGTCTTAATCTCTCCAAAACTCTTAATCTGAAATTAAATTCCTGGGCCGCACAGTGGGTTGCACTGTTGCCATGCAGCAAGAAGGCTCTGGGTTCAATTCCACCTTGGGTGTTTCTGCAAGGAGTTTGCATGTTCTCCCTGTGGGTACTCCAGCTTCCTCCCGTAGTCCATAAACATGACTGTTAGGTTGATTCGGCTCTCTAAATTGTCCTTGGGTGTGAGTGTGTGTATGAGTGGTTGTTCGTCCTGTATGTTTCTGTGTTGCCCTGCGATGGACTGGCGACCTGTCCAGGGTGTACCCCTGCCTCTCGCCCATTGTAAGCTGGAGATAGGTGCCAGCAGACCCACCCGACCCCAATAGGGACAAGGGTGTATAAAAAATGGATGGATGGATGGATCATTCCTGTCTTTATACTAAAAACTATTTGATAGGAAACTATTTCCAGCAGAAACATCCTTGCCTTTGTTTTAACCCTTTACAGGGCTGCCAACTTGTCGAAAAACCTCGGATTGAGATTTGGTGGTGCCAAACTAAATTTTGCCGCATACACAGCAGGAAGACATAAGACAAAGCAGGAGTCATTTTGTGCACATTTAATCAAACAAACATAAATGGTTCTGAGCTGTAATAATAGCTCTCTTGGCACTATAACGTTATTCTATTAAGTGATTGTGTTGTTGAATGTTTATGTCTGTACCTGACTTGCTGTTATGTATCCCATATTCCCATATCATCATAGTTTCCTTGTCTTGTCTTGGTGCCACGTCCTTTGTTTAGCTGGGTTGTTTCCTGTTTTATTTTGATTTTCCTGTTTTTTTTGCGTCTCTGTTTGTCTTTGTCGGATAGTTTGCATTCCATCCCCCATTGTCCCTGCCAGCCTCGTGTTTCCCACACGAAATTTATCATACACCTGTAATCATATATTTTTCCTATGTTTTTAAGTCGCTTGTGCTGAACTTTATTATTTTACTTTTTACCTCATTGACCCTTTTTGTTGGTACTTTGTTTCAGTTGCACTTTGACGACCTTATTAACTTACCTTTTTGTTTACTTTTTAGTGTAAAAACATGTATATGCATATACGGATGAAAAAATTTGAAATATGAACACGCAAGCACTTTTCAGACTTATGAAAACATATCCACTATCTGTCAACAATGCTTCACTTTATATTTTTCTCTTAGCATAATACAATATATAAATATACAAGTGTGTTATCACTGGTTACACTGTGGCAAAAAGATGAGTTACAAATACTGATCTTTAGTCTTCTTCTATGATTCCCATTTATAAAGTCATCTAGCTGTGATATGAAGAAAACTCGGAGGAGACAACAGTTTATTGTCAATAATTGTAATGGTATTAATCTGTAATAATAATTCTATCCAAGGGAAACTGCTGGGTAGCTGCACATGGGTGGAAACCAAAAACTGTGTTAGAGGGAACAGGGTTAGCTAGGGAAAGAAGACGATTGAAGAAAAATTTCAATTAGAGAAACTGCTTACTTTAAGGATTGATGGAAACCGCCGGGGTGAGATGAAAGTGATTTTTAGTTGTGAAGGTGAAGGTTGCTGTAGTGTGTTAATCCTTGGAGTGCACTGAGCACACTGTAGGGTAGGGTTGTGTTTCTGAGTGCGAGAATAGAATAGAATAGAATGCCTTTTATTGTCATTATACACACTATACAACAAGATTGGAGGACCACTGAACAGGTGTACTAAGTGATGAAGAGGAGCAGTTGGGTTTGGTTGTAGATTGTCACTTACTAGAAGGAATGACAGAAGTAATCACTTGGCAGTTCAAGGTAATGTAGCAACCAACTCCCTTAATACTGTTGGTAATCCTCATGGACTGCAGGTGCATGTAATCTCGCACCTGTAGATTATGGGCCCTGATCCACAGCCGCAGATCTCCTACGTGATCTGTGGCTGTGGATACAACCTAATTTTCCTGACACTGCCAAATTGCGATTTTTAGATTCAAGACTACTCAGCCAGGAACCCTTTATTAGTAATTAAAAAATATTCAAGATAATTTATTAATTTTGATTGACAGCAAATAATTTTAAATGTTTCAATCTTCAATCGATCTTATTTTTTCATTCTAGTCGCTTTGCCTTGGCATCCTTGTATCACCAATTCTAATTGAAGCAATTGAGGAAAGTGTAACTGAATGCAGCAATATTACATTATGAATTCTAAGAAGTATCATGTGATGAAGAAACACATACTCAAAGAAAGAATCTTACATTTGATATCTGCAATTAATGCCTTATTATTTCTTGAATGGATTTTTAGATCAGTGCACAAGTTGCCCATGAAGTGTGGCTTGAAGAAGACACAATGGAATCTTCCATGGAAAAACAAACAAACATAAAATTTAGAAAGAAAGGGAAATGATGAAATGAGGGGGACAAACTGTTGTTTAAGATTTGGTTAGAGTTTGGGATACAAAGACAAGTAGACAAGGGAAAGTCATGGCAGGGTAAAATAAGGAATTTAACACACATGCACACACGTGGATCGCTGTGGCCATATCAAGAATCAAGAATCAGTGTATTTATATAGCACCAATTTACAACAGATGTCGTCTCAAGGCACTTCACAGAAAATCAATTAAAATCAAAGATACATCATAAACAAATCGATTTAAAAAGTTTCCAATCTAAGGAACCCCAGCAGATTGCATCGAGTCATTGACTTGCAGCATTCACTCCTCTGGAATCAGCAGACCAAAACAATGGCTTGTGTTGTCGTTGACTTTACAGCAATCCCTCATTCTGAGCATGCATGTAGCGACAGTGGAGAGGAAAAACTCCCCTTTAACAGGAAGAAACCTCCAGCAGAACCAGGCTCAGTACAAGTAGCCATCTGCCACGACCGACTGGGGGTTTGAAGAGAAATAAAGCTAAATTAGAAGCACAGGATACTGAAATAATAGAATTTATAGCAGCAGTTGTAGAACGTCACTGGAAGCATCTCAGCCCATGTTCTCATCCAAGAAGCTGTCTCAGCTAACAGAACGCCAGCCCAGGTATGGTTACTATGGGGAGAAGAACACTAAGAGAAAACAAAAGGTTAACAAGGTTGAAATAACGGTAACTAGTAGATTGGTAGATTGGACAAAGGAAGAAAGTAGCAGAGAGAGAAGTTGTCAGATTTGTCCTCCAGCAGTCTAAGCCTATAGCAGCATAACTATAGAAAAACTTAAATAACTTAACCCTATAGAGTGAGACATGAAGAAGGTAGAGCAAAGGAGAACCGTCTGTCAAGACTGAGTTCTTCCCCAACCGGATTAGGCTGTCTTCTCTACCTCTTCCTAACTATAAACTTTATCAAACAGGAAGGTTTTAAGCCTTGATTTGAAACTAGACAGGGTGTCTGCCTCGCGGACTAAAGCTGGAAGCTGGTTCCACAGGAGAGGAGCCTGATAACTGAAAGATCTACCTCCCATTGTGCTTTTAGAGATTCTAGGAACCACCAGTAATCCTGCAGTCTGAGAGCGAAGTGCTCTGTTAGGGACATAAGGAGTAATCAGATCTCTGATACACGATGGAGCTTTATTAGTGAGGGCTTTATATGTCAAAAGAAGAATCTTAAAATCTATTCTAAGTTTGACAGGGAGCCAATGAAGGGAAGCTAAAATAGGGGAGATATGATCTCTCTTTTTAAGTTTCATCAGAACTCTTGCTGCAGCATTTTGGACCAACTGAGTTGTTCCGTTTACTTTCCAATATACACTTATTCATCCGTTATAACCCATGAATTTATTTGTATTGTAGTGCAACATACTACTCTTGAATACCGTGGTTGTTATTGTTAGTGTGTCTACATGAATGTATGTAATTACAATAACTGTAAAAATCACCAAGAGGGTAATCCATCAGCTGTCAGTCCTGCTGTGAAGTTTAATTAATTACATGGAGGAAGACAAGGTCAGTACACCACATCGTACTGGACAACTAGACTAGCCTCTCCAAGGGGAATTAATAAGGCTTTGCACGCCTGTAGACACCTATACAGTGAGGCATTAAAGAAGAGAGACTGTGCCTATTGGTTCTCCAGCAGACTTTGAAGAGGAAATACATAGACATAAAGGATGTCAGCGTGGTTTAAGTTCACAATAGGATGGTTGGTAAATGGGTCTTAATGGAGCTAAAAGATTTGAGAAAGTATGTGTTGTTAAAGACAGACAAGTGAGGGAGAGGAAGAATAGAGGTTTTAACTTAGAAAATAACAAAGATGTCCCCTCCAGTTAGAGGAGACAGTTTGTAAGCACACTACTCCACGTGTACTTTAGATTACTTTTGTGTTCACAGAGTTCTCTGTAAAACATTAATGGTTGTTCATATTATGTAAGGACACATTACTGACATTTTTGGTACACACTGCTGCTTTTCTAATCAGTCATCCTAGGAGAGTGATTAAGAGAAAATGGAGTAGCACTTGAGGTGAGCTTGTAGGAACTTTATTATGAGGTGTAAAGGTATGAAAACACTTGAGACACTGTTCAACTGCAAGAATAGCAAATACTGACAAGGTGGGGGGGAGTAGTGGGAGCAGCTTGTTTGAAGGGGCCATGCATTATTCATTGCGTTAAAGCACACAGCTCATTGATTTAATGGAAATACGAGTCTTATCTTTAGATCATATAAAACAAAGGCCTTATTTCTCTGCATATGTCACCGTCTGACTAGATAACCCTCTGACTGACAGGCAGAGATAGTAATGTCAGTCTCATGTATACAGTTTGGGTGTATAACCCCATAGTCACCTTTTGATAAATTGGCTGCTTAATCATTAATTATTATTGAAGGTTTAGAGAATATAGTTTACCGCAGACAGAAGCAATATGTCCTTAGACAAATTTTACTTTTACTAGGTAAAGAAATGTTGAATGTATATATTTAATGTACTCTTGGATTGTACTTTTATGTTTAACAAAGTCTAAATTCATACACAGCTTTTTAAGGTAAAAGGCACTTTTGTTTTTGCATGAGAAACACGAAAGCATCAGCCATTTTCCCATCAATTAAACTTTAAAAATAAAAAAGGTACATATTTATGGTAATTCTATGAATGCCTGTACATCATGCTAATACAATGTAGGACCACATGTAGTTCTCAGAACTGCCTTGATTCTTCGTGGCATACATTAACAAAGAGTAGGAATCATCCCTGAGAGATCCAGGCAGTAGCATTATGCAGTAAGATTAAACAGCTTTGCGCGTTTAATCTTAAGTGTTAGAATAGCTTAGGTAAGTGGTTAAAGGTAGATTTGTAATGTACTGGAATCCGGTGACCATAGAGGTCAGAGAAATGCATTGAACTTATAATCTTATTTAAGAAAGAGGTTTGAGATAAAAAACAAACAATAAAAAAGAAACTTGCATGTTCCTGCTGGAGGGAGTCATCCAAACATGCATACACTCAAGATAAGTCATTTGGGGGCAACATAGTTAACAACAGTATCCACGTTTAGTGGGGTTTTTTAAACAATTCTTTACAATGCTTGAACTGCATTCAGGGGACCCACACTGTGAACAGAAAATGTACCTCTAACCATTACACCACCGCCATTAGCCTGAACTATTATTTCAATGTAGTATGGATTTGTATTTTTATGCTGTTTGCATAATTTCCTGACCTGATCATCTAAATGTCAGTCCAACTCAAGATACTTTCTAATTTGTTTTTGTATAATATAGGTCAGCATATTTTGAAGCTTCCTATGGCTTACTTAGATGCTGCCTTTGTCTGGCCCCTCTGCTCTCCTGAAACACATACTGTCTGTGGCATATGCTTTTCTGTCTCAACTACTGCGCCTATGGTACCCCTTTTCCACCAAGGGCTGGTTCTGTCCTGGTGCTGGAGCCGGTTCACGTCACCATTACCCAGCAGATTTAGCACCAAATCCAACCACCACAATCCACAACAACACTTTTTAGGCTTGTTAATAATTTGCTCACCACTGTGCTCAGCTTGGTGAAAAAGGGGTATGTGTGATACTGCCACAATGATTTATCTTGGTGTATTGTGGATGATTTGCATCTAATGCAAATGATCAACAAATAGTGTTTCATATTAGATTCAAAATGCATTGTCTTTCTGGTATAGCAGATCCACCTCACTGCCTATGTTTAATCACTTTTGCTTGCCTCAACAGGGCCCCAAAATGCGCCGCATGGACAAGTAAACTTGCGCACCTACCGCAGAATCACTGCAAGCGGAGGGAGTAAGGGACACAAGTGGTCCTTCAAGTGAAAGTTTGTTGTCATGGATATCCCTATCCGGATGTCCCTCCTCAAATAGACACTGCCTTGCTCAGGAGTCCTTTCAGATAATCATACCTTCGACCACTGTTTCCGGATATACCCAAGGGACTATCAATCAGGGATCTGCCTTTTCCCTCTCCCCTACAGGATGGTCATGCCCTGCATGTGCTTCAAAACATCAACTGTTCCTCTCCATTCAATGTTCGAACAGGGAGCACATTCCCACCAACCTGTTCTCATGGGAGAATTTGAATTTTCTCTTTATAACATAAATGTGTTAAACATTTATTTATGTATTTAAATAAACTTTTTCCTGTAGAATTCTTCTACATTGAATCACTGCATTTCGCCTGCTGCAGTGGAGGACTGGCCGTAATCAAGAACTTTTACCCCAGCCAGCTGGTGAGCACATACATTTCTCCTCTTTTAAATACAAATTAATTACAAATGCTTTTCTGCTAAGGCTTTTTTTTTGCATCCTTTCAGTTTTTATCTGATCTTATAGACTTTCTGTATTCTGTTATGACAGAAGAAAATGCATTACTTCATGGAGATTTTAACCTGGATATGGATGACGCTGACGGCATTAATTTGATAATTATGACTAAATTACATACCTAAAGCTGTATGTAAGTGTTCCCACTCATAGTGGATGTCATATGTTGGACATTATTTTCTTCTCTTGTAGCTTCTGAGGTCCTTTGGATTTTTTGCCTTTGGCACCAGTACCACACAGGAGGTGTTCCACAGTTGTGGTACTTTTCCCAGCTTCAGTCTCAGGTTAGACAAAACTTCTGTGATGCCACACAGCTGATTTGTGCAGCGCCTCAGGAGCCTGTACCTGATGCCTTTCGGATCACCAGATTTTGCACCTACATATTTCTTAGCTATTTCCTCATCTGAAGTGTAAAAAAGGACTAAGTGCAGGTCAGAGACGGAGGCTGTGTGGTGAACTGTCAAACCTGTGGAAGAATAGGTTAAGATCTTTTACCCAACTCAAGTATCCTTGGGTCTTGGTTTGTGGCCAGAGATGGTTATCAGGCCATTTCAAACCCACTGTTGTTACTATGTTTCAGTTGATCCTTCACCTTCTTTCTGTATATGGTCCTTCAATGCCTAATTTTCCTTCTTAGTTCCTTTGGCACAGCTCTCATCTCCCTCTTGGTTTATTATCTAAAGACATCCTTGTTATCCTTGAGGAGACCCTATAATTCAGGGTTGATCCAGGGTTTATTGTTCAAAAAACACAGTACTGGCCTGATAGGCCCAGTGTTTTCCACACAGAAGTTAATGTTGTCCGTAATGTAGTCTGTAATGCTGTCAATGTACTCCACATGAATAGCATATAGTTCTTCGGACATAGTGGAGCTAAACAGTCCATCAGAGCTTATTCTGGTTTCTCAGAACATCTCCTCACTGTGCATGTCACAGCTGGTGTACAGGGGTTTATATACAGACTGTGGATGAACCAGGTTGTGATAAGACTTTCCCAGTGAAGGGAGAGGTGATGAGTCCTGCTTGAGGTTGGCATACCATAAGGACATTGCATGCTGCAGCAGCATTATTAGGGGACGGGACATGCACTGTAAGTTCCTGGGCAGTTCATAAAGTGGGAAGGAATCTCACATTTTGTCAGGGTTGAGGGTTTTTTGTTCCCAGGTTGTCCACTGGGGGCCGCCAGAGTTCCTCTCATGCACAGGTGTCTCCTATCTACTGATGAGCCTGGGCTGTTTTAAAGGAGAAGTGGACCAGCTACACATGATCTGAGTGTTTGTTACTACTGGTAACGTTTTCTGTTTTCTGTGCTCCACACAGCTTTTCTCAAGACAACTTCAGTGCTCAAACTCCTCTGTGAACATTCTGGGTCTCAACAGCTACTCTGGTCACCACTCCTCACTTGCTCAGCTCGACTTGCACGCTCAAGCAACCATTCACCAAGTGATGGTAAAAACTCCGTCCTATATAAACTCCAATGGTAAACTACCTCAGCAGTCTCACAGTTTACTTGCTTCCTCTTCAATAAGTAATCACAGGTATAATATTCTATTTTACTACCTGCTTAATAAATGCTATGATAGTTTTATATAACATCCCACTTGCCTTTTGTCTCTTGATGAAATTGTGGTTATTAAAATGTCCTCATAATATTCTTTATTCTGCAAACTGAACTCCAGGGTCAATTCTCTGTTAAGATTTGCTTAAAAACCATGTCACTGGAATGTCTTACATTATTTTTGTTTTCCTATTGATGTCATACTAATTTCTTCCACTTTTTCAGTTGCATGGTTTGTTTTGGTTAGTTTCCCCTTTTGATTTCCCTCCAATTCAGGGCCTACATAAATTTGCTCATGACTTTGTGTTTCCTGTATTACTTGTTATCTTCTCACAACAATCGAGGCAATTTTTGTCCTTTGTTCTAAAATTGTGAGTAATTAAAGTCAGGTCACAGTTTTCACCTTTTCCTGCCTTTGTTTGCAAATTGGATTTGTGTTCATGAATTTGATACTAAAACTTAGGCTTTCTCAAGTTGCAAATTACACTCGACATATTTACAAATTTTAAAAATGTGTCTCTGCCTGGAAAGTGCTACATTGGCAATTGTTTTAAGATATTTCCTTCCAAACCATCATATTTTAATATTAGCTAGTTAACAAGTTTATTTTTGTCTTAGAAATACCTGTATGATGAATATGTGCTCATTGTATTTTTACATCTTAACCTAAAAACAAGCACATTTTTTAAGTAAATTCCAAGAAATAGGATAACTATAAATTGGTCAAAGAATTATGTTTTACCCTAAAAGTAATACTTTATAATACCACATTTGAATTCAGATTTAGCATTTACGTTTTTTATTATTATTCATCTATACATCCATCCATTCATGGGTGGATGGATGCTTTTTTTGATTATGTCAAAAAAATATTTGTAGTAAATCGCTACTATATGTAAACCTAAATGACGGAAATAAAACATCCTAAAATGTAGTAAAACATTTCTAAGTAAATTTACAACTTTAGGCCAAATAAAAACACTCATACTTTTGTTGCCATTCAGGGAGTGCATTATTGCATCCTTTAGCAATGGGATGCCCCACAGAGCACACATCCCCCACACCTTCTTCACACAGCTTCACCAGAGCAGTGGCAGCGGCAATCATTAAACAGCTGTGGGAGCTGCTCAACAACATTCTTAGTTGTCATTTTCCATAAGGGATATTACATAATGTAGCTCCTTTGTTCAATAAAATGCAATACTTGTAAGCACTATTGCCATCAGTTGATGCTAATAAGGAGCAGTGGGGTGATGTTCTAAAGGAGGAATTTCTGAAAAGGTCAGGAGATTCTTAAAGAGACAGATACTAATAATAAACTGTCAGATACTAATAATAAAGTGTCTGATACTTAGTCTTATTTCTTTCTTTTTTTCTTTTGGGCTGCAAAATGGCATTCACTTTAAGTTTGGTTTTGAAATGTACCTTTACTCTTAACTATCAGTAATGCATGTGTTAGAAATTTGCTTTAGTTTCATTTCAGGTCTGTGAAAATAACCTGCACCCCCAAACCCCAAGATTAATTGCATTTATTTACATTTGACTTCATTCTGACTGTTTGAATAACAGCTGAATTTTCTTTGTACTAATTGCATCAATCATCTAACTGAGCTTTGGTAACAGAAAGTGGTCAGGCTGTGCCTGTGTCAGTGCTAATTCAAAGACATGCTACAACTTTCCGTTGCACCCCAAGGGAGGCTTCCCTTAGAATTTTGAACACTCTTGTTTTCCATGCAGAGAAAAACCTACATCTCACAGCATGGCAGAAGTGAATCTGTTTCTTCATCTTTCGTGTGCAAATAAACATCCTGGACTATTTAGACAGTTCAGGGATTTTTTTTATTCCTTTTGACAAATCCAGATGCGTATATAATCTGTGGATTCCATCATAAGGTTTTTATGAAAGCATATATTCTGTAATGGTAGGTATTGATCTGTGTCAGCATTATCAGATCCTGTTAGATGTTTAGCTACAGGGAGTCAGATAGTCAGGGAATGAACTAAAGCCAACAGTATCTATCTGTTTATTACAAGCACACAGAAACACGTACACAATGAGTTACACTTTTCTCCATCCCTACACAAACACACATTACAGCATACATACTCATCAGCAATCTTACACTCACACGAATAAAACCAGTTTCTAAACCTCAGAGAAGTAAAAATGTTTAACCCCTTCAACCCTGCCAGGGAAAACTCGGGGTGGAAACGTATCCTCTCCTTCCTTTACATCACCTCTAGGCTTTCATGAAATCAGGATTAAGCCTTCTGCAACAAAACAGATTTAACTGTGATTCCAGAATCCCTTTTTTATGTGGTGATCCAAAACACTCAGTAGCAGTAAAGGAAAAGAAAAGCATTGGGCTTTTTTTTAAATGAATACATCAAAAGGTTCTTTCCCTTGTGTATGTTGCCTAATGAAACCTGTGACTTTTTCAAAGTAGTTTAGAAAGGTGAAAAGTTAATCAGGAGAAGATCCAATGTCTAGATATATGATTTGGACGCACAAGTATAGCTGGAATGATTTCAAACAATGCAAGAGTGTAGAAAATATTTGGTTTTTAGACCTGATGGAAAACAATTTCATTAAGACAGAAGTTTTGAAGATATCCAGGCAATGTTCAGGCCAAATTGTCAGCTCCAAATAACTAATTACCACATGGAAAATAAAGGTTTGTTCGAAAAGAAAAACAGTATTTTTTATTCGTGTGAATTTTTTAGGACCTTAATGTGTATTGCTGCTCTTTTAAGAAAACAATCAAACATCAATTAAAGTTTTTTTCACCATTTGTTTTGCCAGTTTTTTGGCTACCTTTTACTAGGCTCATATTTAAAATAAATTTTTTTAAATTTAATTAAAGAAAATATAACATAAAACATAAATGGCTAACCAAGGGTCAAATGTATACATTATTTATGTTTAGTTTTTTGCTAGGTTTTTTTTTTCTTTTCTTTTTTAAGATAATTACTTATTCAATTTTCTATTGTTTCATAATTAGTATTGTTACTTAATCCTCCTGCTGTGCTAGGTTCACTTTCATGCAGAGATAGGGAGATGTCTGGTACAGCGGGAGAGTTGATTATTTAAGCAATTTGTTTTTTTCAATCACGAGACTTATTTTCAATGGTAAATAACATATCTGGGTTCAAGTAAATACTGTTTTATCACTTTATTTTATAATCTGGTGCCAGACATTATTTGTAAATGGTTAACAATTCTGTGAATTTAGTGTATTAAACCACAGGCAACGCTAATACCACACTTTTTAAATGCTGCTGCAATTATGCTGCACAATCTCTGCTACACAAAAAAACTGTATGCATTAAGCAGATTGATGCTGTCTACTTGATCTAACTCCAACTGTATAACGGCCCTTCCTCTTTTTTGATTAATTCAACAAATAATTATTTCACCACTTGGGGACTCTCTGCAACTCTAAATATTACTAATTTAATTTCTAAATGGTCAGATGATGATTTGTTTATCTGAAAAAGATGCATTGATATCACATGAAAGATACCCTGACCACTTCTGACAAGTTAGCAACATCCAATACAAAATCAGACAATCTGGGACATTAAAGGTCCCGCGAATATTTCATAGATGTGTAACAACATTTTTCGAATTTAAATCCAATGTAAAATTCATTTTTAGATTATCAGCTTTCTCTTCTGTGGACACAACTAATCTAAATTTCTAGATAACAGGACCCTGATTGACATTTGATTGGTCAACATTTTTCTGTCGTTTCTCTTGCTTTATTTCTGTAATGTTGCATTTTGGATAGCATTAATAATTAGCCAAGTCCTGATATTGTAAGCTACAATCTTAAAATATAGTTAGACAGTAACAATGTTGTATTTGGATTTTATTATATAATAAAGCTTAAAATTATTTGCAAGCTGTAGTTCGGTATTATAAATTATGAGATAAGGAAAATTTAAGTTTGGTTTAGTTTAGGATTAATAGAATCATTTTGATTAATCTGTCCCTCTCGTTGATGGACACACACACATGTTTGCACTTATTCGTTAGCGTTGTCGTCCGGCTGTGGCGTCTTGAGTAAAAGTGGGCATGATGCTTCCGTGATTCTTATTAAAGAAATCAGTGTTTTTTCCGACAACAAGTTAATTGTAACTTATTTTAGCTAAAGGGAAGCAAAAGCTTCAGAATGAAACCAGGAAAGTAGTATTGGTTAGTTTTCTGCAACATCAATGATTTTGCTTTTTAAAGTAGTAAAGTAAATGAGTAATTGCTGACTGATCCGAGTGGGGCAGATCTTAGGGTTTATAAGAAGAGGTCCTGGCCTTCTCATAAACAACCGATCCCCGATCCCCAGTTTTAACACGCAGAATCCCAAAAGGATTCCTTGCTGAGTCAGTCGGGTCTGGTTACAGAAGAGGTAACATGGCTGAGCAGCACTAAGGTAAATACAAAGAATTGTAAATGTTATGAATATATAGATGTACACCGTTCTTTTTTCTTTGTTTCCTGCTACTTTGCACTTTATTTTTGTGGGAGGTGTGTAAATAAAATCATCGCCATCAGTCAACATGGCTTCCGTGATTTTTTCATCTTTTTGGGATCAACTTTATGGTGCCCAGAACTACCACTTGGGCTGCTAGTAAGAATCTACGACAACGACTTTTATTAACCTGCATGAACTTTACTGAGATGGTATTAATTTTAAAACTCTGATATAAATATATATTATTTTTAAAAGGACAATTATTTTGCCTTACAAACAACGACTGTTGACATGCTGAATTAACCACCCAATCAAGATGAATGGTGTTGCTGCTTCTATGCCCTTTATTTTGCATCCCATCTAATGTCTTCCTTGATCGGGAGCAGATGTTGAAGTAACCTCAGCAGATAAACAGCATCTCCCGTCTGGGCTGGCAAGAGTCTAAATAAGTCAGTTTTCTGTCACTTTAAATGCTCTATATCATGGTTTATCCTGGCTGTCATACGGAGATGCAGTTGTCCTTAGAGCAGAGCTTATTAAAAGCGACAGCCTCAAAAACCACAGAGCTTTTATTATTAATAATAATGATAATGTATACTTTCTTGATCCCGTAAGAAATTGTTTTTGGTGTAAACCACACCGGACAGCCTGGATTTGAACCCATGAACTATAGATTGGCAGTCTGGTGACATTCCAATTGAGCTATCCAGACGCTAGTTAGTTTTAGTTATGTGTACAGATTGTCTATTAATGCACTAAATGAAAAGAAAAATGTAAGTAATAAGACTGATAGAATAACTAATACCATGACATTTTTTAGATGTAACACTATATATATTAATATATTAATGAAAGGCATTATATCAGTTCCTTACAAACCTCCTGTCATGCCCTACAAAGCTTTGTGTTCTCCCAACAGGTACTTGTAGTCATTTTCAGAAAACCAGAATTTAAATAATATAAATTAGAACACTCTCCCAGGCCAAGCGTAACCAACCTGGTCAGCGCCACCACAAGACATACTCCATGGGCGGCACCAAGCCGGATTCAGATCAGTTGGGAGAAGCAACAAAGGAAGGCTGGTGCAGCACCCAGAAGGCCACGCAATCAGCCTAACACCATGATCCAGAAGTGTCAAAGCACACATGCTGCACTCCCTTCCTTGACACTGCACACCCTTGTTGCAAACACTGCACCAATCTCACTGGAAAGCTCCAAGCAAAGCCACACCCTATTTTTGGCAAACACTTGCTATGGTCAGGAAAATACTTAGTTACCGAAAGATGGTGCTGCTGTGGTGCTGAGATTGACCAGAACTGGGACCAACAAACAAATTAAACAAACAACTAAACCCTGATCCTCAGTTTCAATACAAAGAATCCCAACAGGGAAGAACCAGCTGGAAGTGTAGGTGTAGCTTCAGCTTGCTGCCCTTTGCAAAAATACACCACATCTTTGCAGAAACAACCAATCAGAGCCAAGTGGAAAGTATTCTCACTTTCATCCATGCTCTTGAACATGCTGCCCATCTCATGATTAACAGTGACAAGACCTTCCTGCTGGCTCTGATTGGATATTTCTGACCAGGAGCTGTATAGATCTGCAAACTCTTATTGTACATATATGTATTCATATCCATCCATTGTCTGTACACCCTTGTCCCTATTGGGGTCGGGTGGGTCTGGTAGCGCCCATCTCCAGCTTACAACGGGCAAGAGGCAGGGGTACACCCTGGACATGTCGCCAGTCCATCGCAGGGCAACACAGAAACATACAGGACGAACAACCACTCACACACACACTCACACCTAAGGACAATTTAGAGCCCAATCAGCCTAACAGAGAGAACCCACACATGCACAGGGAGAACTCGCAAACTCCTTGCAGAAAGACCCAAGACCCAAGGTGTAGTTGAACCCAGAGACTTCTTGCTGTATGGTATCAGTGCTACCCACTGTGCCCCATGTATATATATATATATACACATATATATAAAGGGAATTGTAGGAAGAACAGTTAACTGAAAGAACTGCAGATTTTTCTGTATTAGACACAATATATTAGTTCCAATGTTTTTACTACAGGAAGAAGGTATTAATTTAAGTAATTTATAAATTAATGCCTCCTTTTCATAAACCAGTTTGGTCAGGAGTTACCTTCTGTAATGTCTTTCAAAGGGCTTTGGCTGGTTTTAACATGAGACTAATGTTGGCAGAATTTATATTTGGTTTTATACATTCCAAGATTTCTACATATCAAACAAACAATTAAACAATATTTTTTTTAATATGACTAGTATAAGTTTAGTTTCTAGAGATTAAAACATTTGGGAAAGCATTAATGAAGTAGGTTTCATAAAAAAATTAAAAAATAAATAAATAAAAACTTCTGGGGGTTTGCCACACCTTAAGTGCAAAACTTTTACAAATTAATATGTTTTCATTATATTTTGTCAGCCCCCACTGTTTTGTCCGTGATGCTGTTTGATTTACATTGCCTGTAGGCAACTTACAGATAGTGACAGATATAAACTAATTTTACACAATATTATCCATTTATCCAATTGTACAACCCAACACAAGGCATGCTAAAAGGAAAGTGACAACCATGGCAAATTTAACAAATAGTGTCAAGCAGCACATATGTTTAATAAAATGGCAGCATAAGTCCACTCACCATTGTTTTACAAATTAAATGCTTGCTAGACCCATTACAAAGGTCCTTTGCCGTTTACTTCCCCACTTCTACAGAGTCTGACAGTGATTACAGTTTAAAGCTAATGACAGGAACTATGTTTTTTTTTTCTTTTGAAAAAGAAGCTCATTAAGCGAAATTATCTGCTGCATTAATGCGGCAAAACTGCAGAGATGTATGGCTAACCCGCCGATTCCCACTAAAAGAGAGTTAGTGACAGAAACACATACTACTACCCACAATTGATACATTGGTGGATAAGGTTTAAATGTGCATTTGTTTGAGAGTGTTTGCTTGTGAGTGAGGCAGACCAACCTCTAATTACTTAGCAACTCATTAGTGCCCAGGTGCCACTTTCCTGTGGCAGAGGCTAAATCTATGCAGGCAGCTAAGGTAATATGTTAATGGTGTAATTGTGCTGACCTGTATACCCTGTTGGTTGATAATTACTTTATCCATGTATTAGTAATGTGAAGAATAAAAATGAGAAGGGCAGGCTGCAAAAGGCAGAGCTAGGAAAGATTCAAAGTCACAGTGAAAATGCTCTGGGAGGTGCACAAGCTGAGGTTTTTGTGGTTTTTGCAAAATCAAGTGAAAGGACATGGTTGGCGTAAGTAATGTCATGGTTGGTTACAGGGCCTGACATATGCTAGGCCCAAGTCTCCTGTGAGAATATGTAATTTAATGGAAGACGGTATTGAATTTTAAAGCCAAATCCAACTTCAACCTTTTCTCCTCCTGCTTAGGTCTACCCAGATTTTTGTCCTTCATACAGATGGAGGGAAACGGGAGGCTAAGAGAGGAGGGTATCCTGGTGCCTCTGAGACACAGTGGGGCAGCAAATTGGTAGGGTTGAAAATTGACCTACGATGAAAGATTTTTTTAGGAGCACACCTAAAACACAAATGTAGGAGCAGGAGAAATTGGGTTGTGGTAAAGTTCAGGGGTGTTAGAATTTACACACTTCTTTCTTTTAGGCAACCGTTGTTCTGGAATATCAATAACTACCTTTAGAGTCTCATCAGTTAATTCATGTGGCAGTGGTTTCATATCTTGGCATAAATGTAGCACCTTTACCACAACACAGGGCTAGTTGTTTAGTCAAAATAACAATACTAAGGCATTTTATTTGCCACATGTAGGAACACATGGTTATAGATATCATAGATAAATTTTGGCAAAAATAAATAAACAAAAATCCAGTTTTGTTCAGAAAGTTACCATTAAAAAAAATAATCCTAACACCAGTGAATCAAAAGAGCAGCCAGCTTCTCTCTTTCTGACTGACAACCCTTCAATGATTGAGTCAGTCTAAGCTCTCTCCAGATGTAATGTTAACCACTGGGTAACATATGATGGGATACAAGGCTCCCCTATTTTCACTCATACAACTTTCTTATATTATTATGTCTCCCATGCTTATTATAATGCTACATGTGTTTAGCCTGCATAAAGGACAGCAACTTTTAAGAGGAATATCCGTCTGAACATACATATTGTTTTCTGACTCTGGAGGATGGCTAGCAGAGGATTTTTTCCTTGACCAGTAGATGAAAACCTTTATGTACAGGTGTAGCTTTTTCAAATTTTGTTTAGCTAGTAAATATTTTTAAAATTGTCAAATTAGACCTGTAACTGGTAAATGCACAAAGGGGAGTTCTTTGTTTAACAAGATAGGGGGTAATTTGTTTATCTTGTAAGGTGATATTAGACCTTACAATTTTTTATGTTGAACATTACAGGTAGTACAACCCTTTGAAAATTGCTTTTACAAGTGTTTATTAAAGTGAGCGTACTCAAAAAAACCTCCCCAGAATAATTATAAAATGTTGAAATGTAAAAGGTAAGATTGTACTCATTGCCTCATTTAATATTTGGGATATATGCTTATTCCTTGTACAGCTACATACAAATGAAACAAAAAATAAATAACATTTGGAAGAATATGTGTATTTTTATTTTTATGTTCCACAAAGTAATTTCCGTTAACTGTGTCAAGTTTAGGTTTAATCATGCATTTTACAATTGTGTTTTTGGGTAATCTTACAAGGATGCATTTTGGCTTCCTATCTAACAATTACACCATAAAACACTGACTGAAACAATCAAAGCTGACCATCCAATGACATGGCAACATTTGGTTGTTTTTTTTTGGAGGGGGGGGGCTTGTAAAACCAGTTTCTGTTTTGATGGAAACCCTGGTGAATGAAGGTGCCTAAAATCCTGGTTTCGAAATGCACAGCCTATTGGTTAAGTGGATGGAGTACTGTGAACTAAAATATATTTCTCTGTGTTTCAAGCTGTGTGCCAAGAAACATTGAGCCAGCTGTCTGCAGGTTTTCATTAAAACCAAAGCATTTACCGACTGTTTCACACTCCTTTAAGTAGCAGGGATGAACCCTTTGTCAGGACAACCTGCTGAGGAGATCAGTTAAAGAGAAAGTCAACTCTTTATGGCACTTGGTTAGCCACCACAGTGTATGGTATTATGTATAACTCTTGTTCTTCCATGCAATAACAGTCCTGTCATAGTGATAAATGTTGCTAACGCTGTTGGCCGTGATGCAGAAAAAACTGGAATTATACATTTCAACAGACTCCCTGTGCCTCACCTTGGATTAAATTCATATAGGCCCATATCTCTTCAGAATGCTGGGTGAACATTGCTAAAGATATGTTAATGATATAACAAAATAGGATTTTACATGTTTAAATTATTAAATTCTTCATACTTTAGAAACAAAGATGAATCAAGTAAAAAGGAATTTCTGGTTTGTTTTTCGGTAAACAGATGTTACAGTAGGATAAACACTGTTATCATTACAAAATATGAATTATTTATAGTTTTAGCAGTACTTTTTACATCGGGGTTGCACAGAGATTTGCAAATACTGTATTCAACTTTTCCATATTTTGTCACATTGCGACCACAGACACGAATACAAAAGTAAAATACAATAATAGTCCTACAGTATTTTAACCAATCCATGAACATTCATGTGCGTGTGTGCACACACACTAGGAGGCTATGAGCAGTGGGCATCCGGCATGGCATCCGGAAAGCAGTTTGGGGGAAGGTGCCTTGCTCAAGACCACTTTGATCATGTCTTGTCTGAGGTTTGAACCAGAAGAAGATTTAAAACATTTTTTACAAGTAAAAAAAAATAATAGTGTGGTGTACAAAAGTCAATACTTTGTCCAATCCATATTTGCTGCAATTACAGCTGCAAGTCTTTTAGGGTAGGTCTCTACCAGCTTTGCATGTAGTGATTGTGCGTGTCTTCTGCATTACTTTATTTTTTGTGATTTAAGAGATTACGTATACATGTACAAAGCGACTTTGATTTCAGAAGCTTAGGCACACAGGTTAAGTAAAAGCAAACCAACTCAATACATTAAGAAAAAAAAGATTGTCAGATTGTAATGAGAGATTTCATTTTTGAAGGCAAATAAGATTTTTGCTTCACCACTCTTGAAAGTGATGTAACAGTTGATCCCTTTGCTCCATTGTTTTGTAAACTGTGCCGAAAATGTTCAAATACTACATAATTAAATGTATACATTTAATGTATTATAAGGACAGCTACAGATGGGATAAGACCACAGGCGCTTACTCTTCAATCACAACAACCTTCTTAATAAGCAATCAGTCCCTTACCACTAAACTTTGTGGATAGGCAAGAAGAGCCAATTTTGGTTCAAAGCTGATGTCAGGTTAACACTTGCATCCATTTTTTGTCATTACACTAACAGGAAAGGGAGAATCTAGCTTAACCGGATAATGACTCTGCCCAGTATTTTTACGAAACTAAAAATTTAAATGAAAACATTTAACTAAAAAGCATTGGGACTAGAATAAGAACATGATAGCCAAAAATATAAAATATCTAAGTATGGATAGGAAATATGCTTGCATAACTCAACCTGTATAGTTATTTGTCCTTGCTGTTTCTTTTTCTGTGCCTAAATTAGGTGCCATCTAACTTGAACATTAAATCTACACTTGTAAAATAAACTAATGTGAACCCTAATTTTGACCTTGACTAAGTTATTGTACTGCTGTTTTTGTTGTAGAAACAGTTAATATCTGCACATAAACAGCCTTTGCGCAGTTTTTCTACAATCATGCACATAGATAATAATTTTTTTGGATTAGAGTAAAGGTATATCTAAACAAATAACTAATAGAAAGTTTCCTTAAAATTTTTTTTTCAAAAAGTGAAAAAAATATATTGGATTGGGTGATTGACCAATGACTCTATTTTCTATTATTTTATTTATTATTTTATTGATCAGGGGTTACACCTAATTAAAACCACTGCCGGTTTTATACTCTTTCTTTTAAATTAACTAGTTTATGTTTGCAGAGTGCCATAGAGGTGGGTTTGCCTATTGCACTACTGAAGTGTTAAAGAATCCAAGGGTTATTTACTGTTTGACTCTCATATTTTCTTTTTATTAACAATACCACATGCATTCTCTATGGCGATTAGGTCAGGTAGTTTTGCCATCCAGTAGGACACAGTACTAGTGATGTCATTAATGCATTTAAGAGTCATTTGGTGACAAGTCTCTCTTGAAAACGTGAACAGCTTGTTAGCAGAGAAAAGCATCAAAAGGCTCAAGTGATTTTATTAAATGTATATATTTTTGTAGTAGACAGCTGAGCTTATTATTTTTTATATACTGGATCAATATCATCAGATAACATTGCTCCCTGAATAATCAATACAGCAATTATACAAAAGTCATCGCTTACCAGGTTTTTCCTCCAGTTAACTTTTCAACAATGTGCTTGAATAAAGCACTCTGAACAGCATACTTTTTTAGAAGTTAAATTTGTTCTTTTGAATTGAGATTCTGAAGAAAATGCACATTTCCATAAAATTTTCATTCTTGATATGCACTCTTATATGTGAAGGCTTGTGTACTTTACACCTTTAATAAACCCATGTTCAAAATGAAAGTGTACATATACATCTAAAACTATAAAAATATTATGTAAACAATTTCACACATACTGTGCAGTATCACAAGCCTTTATTTCATGCTAAACTGACTTTGCTTGCTGGTTTATTAAACTGCGTATATTGTTTTATGCTCATTCAATCAGACCCTTTGTTTAAACAAATCTCTGCTTTATATTTCTGAATGACCTTGACTGCTTCTGCATTTAATACACCACTTTGGGACTTAGGGACCCTCTCTGTCATTAGAAGTTTTTACACAGTAAATCTCAAAAGTAGATTGCAGGGCAGTGAACTGTGGCAGGGTTCAGGAAGGTAGCACCGACTGCAGGATTGACAAAATTGGCAGTTAAATAAATAGGCGAGGGAAAAAAAACAAATATTTGACAGGGATTTGGTCGGGTTTTGATCAAACTTGATGAGAGGTGTTATAAACCAGGCACCACTGATAGCGAAGGGGAGGGGGGTAATAGAATGGGCAGTGCCCCTCTGTGTCACTACGGTGACAAACACATTTCAGGTTATTAGCAGATAATTTAGTGGGTAGTAGAGGAGAAAGGGTAGAATGAATGAGATAAAATAAAGAGTGAGGGAAGTGAGTAAATGAATACAAATATAGAATACCAGTGAGAGTAAGGCTCAGTTGAAGGTGAAACAAAGACAGCAAAGTAAAGTGAAAGCTGATCAAAGCTGGTGTGGCTGACACATTTGAGGCAGCCAATAATCAGCGGAGTTAGGGTTAGGTTGTCAGTGTTAATAATATATATATATATATATATATATATATATATATATATATATATATATATATATATATAAGCAAGTGACCTTTAGATTGTGCTGGAAGCAAGCGATCCTTACATTTTGCTGGAAGGTGCAATTACAATCCAAATACTGTCTTTGTGCAGCTTTGAGAATGAGTGCAATGTTTCTCTTAGTAGTCTCTCAAAAATGTAAATGTCACTAGCAATGGTAGACATTTCTTAGTAATACAGAGAAACAACCATCAATGTGTAATGCAATCAATTAGGTTTTGCTTATTTGTTTTTTCTTTAATAAACCTTGCTTTCATCCTGTTTTGTTTAGTATTTAA
The DNA here is from genome assembly GCA_032876305.1 of Orestias chungarensis. NCBI lineage: Eukaryota > Metazoa > Chordata > Actinopteri > Cyprinodontiformes > Cyprinodontidae > Orestias > Orestias chungarensis. The sequence continues at coordinate 352,216 of JAVLVB010001002.1, forward strand.
ACATACAATGTTATTTTCACAAAAATGTAATGATTAATCATTGATCTAAGCTCTAAAGGCTAAGAATTTTCAAAAAAGGTTATGCTTTAAATGATGATTCGATTCAAATGTTTTTTTTATTTTTTTTTTTATCTATTATTCAGTAAGATAGTAACAGGATATTAAAAAGATGTGGCGTGAACAGAAAGCAAATGCTGTCCAGGACAGGAAAAGGTAGGGGGTAAAGGAACAGGAGATAAAGACAGGTTGTGATAACTTATAACCAGGGCATAAACAAGGAAATTTGTTGTTGGGGATCATGCACCTTGGAGTAACAGGAAGACAGTAATAACATATTGTAAAGATGTGGAGACAAGTTGAAGAAGGATCCAAAGGTTGGGCAATGAGAAAGAAGATTGCGGAACCACATAAGAAGAACTAAAGATGGAAGCATAAGTTTTCCAAACATCGAAACATATAATTAAAAGCAAGTCATTTTTTTGAAGAAACACAGAAAAAGAAAGGCAGAGGATGGGTTAAGATTCTGGTGAAGGTAGCAAACAGTCACATAGACATTACTCATATTCAGCTAAGAGAGTATTTTAGAACAACCAATGAAAATATTATTTTTTTATCCTCAGCAGAAGCTTCAAGTCAATATCAAAAACATAGATTGTGATAGGAAGAACATGGCGTAATTTTGAGAATAATAAAGCCTCAGCTTGAGAACGTAGTTTATGCATGTTTGAGTGGTCAACTAGTTGGCAAAGGGTTGAGGCTTACTCTCAAGACATACCAGGATAACTCATTTTGTTGCATCTATAAGCGTTTGGGTTATCTGTTGAGTGTCCACGGATATTTGTTGAAATACTGTATTTAGTCCTATGTGGGGGATGTTGGACTTTAACATGTAGTCCATCCAATGCTTAAATAAATACCTTTCTCTCTCTCTGCTTGATTTTAAATGTGTTACATCAAAGCTTTCACCCACAGTTTTAGTCAAAAATAATTAAAGATAATTATTTGATTTTTAAATGTTAATTACTTTTTCTAAATGGCAGAATTAAACTGTTCTGTACCCGCTGAGGTTTGCAAATTAATCAGGAATCAACATTCTACTCAGGTTGTTGACCTTTAAATTATTATGTGTCACTTTTGTATTTTCTGCCATAGTAAAAAAATAATAATAAATGTTACAGTTTGTTTTCAACTCATATTTTTGAAGATTTTTATGGGTTGCTTTGTCCAAAATTGTAAAACAACACTGTTAGAGCTCTCCAAGTTACAAAAGTTAGCTCTCCAAGCTACAAAAAATGTATTTAGAATAATTCCATGATTCTTGGCTTGGCCCAAGCTTCTGAGTCGAGCTAGAAAGGGATGCTCAAATAGGAAGGCAGTGAGAACCTTTTTACAATTTATATTTAAATATACCCACCTTGGCAACATTTAATACCCAGTTTGTAATCCGCATTTTTGATTTTTGATTATAAATTTGCTTTGAATTTGACTGATGACATATTTGTACTGCTATTAAAACAATTCTAGTCACAACAGGTTGAAATCTAAATATTCTTTTTTTTTTGGTTAGTTTGAGTAAATAAACAATTAAAACGGTTATGCTTAGACATCACACACAAAAGAAAAAAGAGTCAAGAGGAACAACCTTAATTGAGGTAAATACAGGAAGGAACATTGTAAACCACAAGAGCAAGTGGGGAAGTGAACTAAATATTTAGAAATTAAACAATATTTTGTTGGCCACAAAATAATTAAATTGCCAACTTCTCTGAATGCTGTTACTGCATACTTACAGGATGCATTGTGCAGATGTGTGGCATTTATAACTAGCTTTAATACAGTAAATAAAACTCTTCAGAGAACAAAAAATAAAGGGAAAAAACATCTGAGACACACTGAGAGAGCAATCAGGTCTAGGTCATTTAACTAGCACAATCATGCTATAATTGAACAAAGTGATTGAGAAGATTTGGCTCTTAAGAGAACCACATATGAAATGAAACTAAGGCTGATTTAAATTGCCATCACAACTAAGAGTTAGTTTGTTTCTATTCATGGCTGTTGTTTATTTCTTTCACATCTGTTTGCAGCATGAACAATGCACTTTTTTCTTTCATAACAATAATTCCACTTCTTTCATTCTTTAAAAAAATATATATGTGTTTTTCATGTCATTAAAAAAAGAACATTTTAACTCTATCATACTCTGAAAACATCCATTTTCAGCCCTTTTGATGTCACCTCAAATATTTTGAACTTAAAATTAGTTCACGACTGTGTCAAAATTATATCAAAATTCATTTTGTTTAATTATTTTGTTGAATTTAATACATGCCCTGACAGTTAATCTTAAACTTCACATTCATAACAGAAAAGTTTAGATTTTTGCGTTGATTTGTAAAAGAACTAAATGCTCCCGTATAATTGGACATTCTTTGCTGCTCTAAGGTAAACATGTAAACATTGCACAGTTAACTGCTTAGCAAGTAACAGAGTTCACGTTAAACTGATAGCTAAAAAGATTTGAAACTTTTTGGAGTGTTTAACAGAAAACACTTTATAAAATTGCTTTGATACATAATTTAGGGAATATAGGGACTTCCAGAGAACATAACATCCTTGGGGGGAAATATCTCATCTACTTGGCCATTGATTCTATGGTGTTTATTGCGGGAAATTAAGAAATTTGCAAAAGAAATTAACAATAAAATATAAGCCTTTGCTTATAGTATAGTTATAGTGTTATTAGCCTATGGAATTATAACCTAGATGTTCAGATTCTGTGTCATTAAACCGTAAAACACTTCTCATTACTGAAACCTGTGTATAATTAGATCAGTTTTATCCTTTATAACCTTGATGCAAACTATCTAAAATGTAAAAATCCTTAAAAAGAATAACTTTATTTCCGGTTAATAAAATTCATCATAACAGATGATAGGTGTACACTTAAGAATAATGGATCCTCTAAGCAAATCAAAATACACTTACATAAAGTATAACCCAAGGGTGAACAACCAGATTTTGACAAATACTACTCTTTTAAATCAAAGTCCTTATTCTGACTGGAAGTAATAATACAATTTAACGATGGCCATAACGAAATTCCCTGTCTGCAGTCTCACTATTTAAAATATATATTTTTCATTGTTTATATTTAATTGTTTGAGCAATGATATGTTTTTATCAAAATTAACCAACATATTCTCTCTACATTGTTTTTTCTGTTTGTTTCCTTATTCAGGATCTCACCACCTGTCTGCCAGCTAACTTACTGAAATTCCACATTAGGTATCGACTTCAAAGATCAGTGAAAGTATTTAAAAAAATATATTTATATATATAGCCATATATTTTATTACCACACAGACTGTAAATCATAACAGCCTACAAAGATCTAAGCAATTTATAATTTTAATATTGTATGCATTGGTACTAGAGTGACATTTTTATTTATGATAAATGGCTAAGGACCCAGGTAGCAAAGTGCCCAAATGAGACAATATTAGACTGAGTCAGTTTACACTTCAATAACTTATTTTTAGTTTTGAGTGTCAAACAACAAATTTATGAATCATCTAAACATTTTAGAGTCTAAGGCTTTGAGTATATAAGAAATCAAACTTTATAAAATAAGTAGAACATATAGCTTTTGACATATACAGTGGCTTATAAATATAACATATATTTGCATATTGCATGATACTATGCAATAGTGTGTAACAATTTCAGGAAAAAAAAGTATTCTGAGCAGATTAAGGTAAGAGAAATGTTCAGACTATCAAGGATAAAAAACAAGCATGTATAATCTACAAAACACACACATTTTGTAACTTCCTGCAAAAATAGTTACTGGCAGGGAAACAAATGTCGGGTTTAACATTCTGTATAATAAAGCTTGTATTAAATGTGTGCTCACATGCACACTGTGCAGTGGCTTGATATTATGGAGACATGTGAGCACATGCTGCCTAACTTCTTCTTAAAGATTATGTGTGTATACATACATATGCATGTACTTGTCGTTTTTACATATTTTGTCTAAATTTCCATCTCTTGCTCCATAGACTCATCAGCCATATTAACATTAGCCCTTCTGTATGCTACTAAGATGGCACAGATCCCTGCTAGAGAGGAAATAAGTATAAGGATAAATGAGGGGGAAAGAGGTCATAGTTGTCAAAAGAGGATATAAGAGTGAATATTTTCATGCTGTGAAAATGTAGGAGTGCCACTTTTTTGCCAGAGCAATGATAAAGAGATGGGTAGAAGGAAAGCCAAGCAGTTTCTTTTATGTTTTTATTTACAACAGATAATTATTAATTGTTGTGGTCTAGAAATAGGTTTCTCCATATTATTTGGTTAAATGGATCCAGAAAGCTGCCTAATAAAACTAACATGCTTTATACTGCAGGGGTAACTTTTTAAGCTCGTTGTAAACATCTGAGCTACTTGGATTTATTTTTATGTAAAACTGTAACAAAGTGTCTTTTCAAATGTGATTTTTTTTATAGCTTAAAGCTCTGCTAGTGGTGGTTGTTAATAGGGGAACCACTAGGTTGTAGTCAGCTGACACTGACCCTCCTCACTTCACCCAAGTTTCCATGGTATGCAGCCATAGATAACATGACAGTTCATTCAGCTCGATCAACCAATTTTATCTGCACCAAATCTGTTTAAATAGCTAAGGAAAAAAGGTGGAGGGAGGGGGTCCACTTTAGATATGTAGTTTTCTTTCTAAAGGAGAAAGCTAGTCACCTGCAAGATTTGTTTCATATGTAGGATGCTCTTCTACAGAATTTTTTTGAGATGGTGACAAAGAAAAATACACTTACTGAAACTCAATGCAACATAAGAAAAATGAAATACTGAATATAGAAAAAAACATATACAAAAATGACATTTGTAAGTACCTAAATTAAGACAGAAAAGTAAAACCAGAATAAATAAAATGAATTCAAAAAGGAGTGCTAGGGACACAGCTTCTTTAACAGAAAAGCAGAAATGTGTTAAAGACAGCTGTGGTGTCATGTGGATTTACATAGAAAATATGAATATCTAAGGAAAGCCCGAACACAGCTTTGGTGATGGGTGTTAACTAAAGCAGCCATGGTATGACATTATGCAGTACATGAACTCTATTCAACTAGAAAATGTTGCAGTGCTTCTACTTAAATGCGTGCAAGTTGCTTAAAACAGATCATTCTAATGAATCAATATACTGTATAATGAAAATGCCTAATCAATTTTTTGTTGGAAGTTTACATGCACATATATATTGTTTGCATTGCCATGAAAAACTTATTTATTTATTATAACGATTCATTGATAACACAAAATATGTCTTTATCTCTTGAAAACAAGAACTGGGTGCCTAAATTTGACATTTCACACCTTTTTTCTAATCTACATAAGGTCAAACGTTGTATATGTACGGGTTTGGTTTATTTAGATTAACACCTGCCCCAACAGTCTGTATCAACTAAACAGGTGTGGAGGAAGGGGCGTGGCGTGTGTCTGGTGCCGGCTAGTGAGAAGCAACAGACTCTGTCTCCCAACCTGGTGAAAGGAAAAGAGAAGGCGGCGCATACAGAGAGAGAGACAAAAAGAGAAATGTGCTGGAGGAGGATGCGGCCAAATGCAGAAAAGTAACAGATTTCTTTTAAGTGTAATGTACAAACATTTTCTGTTTAAAGTTTAAACATAGTATGATGTCCAGAGACCCCAAAGGTACTTGAGGCTGAACACATTCAATGTACACAGAGTAAATATGGAGCCTATATGGGTTTAGTCTTGAAATTGAAAAAGGATTGGGATTTTAAAATCCCTGATTTACAAGTCACATGGGCACAAATGCATTTTGCTCAGAATTGATTCTACCACCTTCTGTTTTTAAACTCAGTTCCTCCGTTTGTCTTTGTCGGATCATCAGTGTTCCATCCCTCCATTGTCCCTGCCAGCCTCCTGTTTCCCACATGAAATTTATCATATACCTGTAATCATATATTGTTTCTATGTGTTTTAGTCGCTTGTGTTGAACTTTATTATTTTCTGTTGCACTTTTACTTGTCTGAGACTTCACCCTCGTTTACCCTTTTTGTTGGTACTTTGTTTCAGTTGCACTTTGAAGACCTTATTAATTTACCTTTTTGGGTACATTTTAGTTTAAAAACCTTACATGTATATACATATAAACATTTGAATAAATATGCACAAAATGATACCGGCTGTGTCTTATGTATTCCTGCTGTGTGTTCTGCAAAAGTTTGGTTGCTACCACCAAATCTCACTCTGAGGTTTTTTGAAAAGTTGGTAGCCCTGCATCAACTAGGTTATTCTAGTAGCCTTATAGTCACAGTTGCAGACCTCCAAGTCTTCGTGGTTCCTGCCGTCGTCCAGCCGGACGACCTCCAAGTCTTCGTGAGTTCTGCCGTCCTCCGGGACGCCCTCCTTCTCTCCTCGGACTCTGCTGTCCTCCGGGATGGCCACCTTCTCTTAATGGACTCAACCTTCAGGACAGTCTTTTAGTTTAGTTTTTGTCATGATCCGTGTTTTAGTTTGGTTCAGTTCATTATTATTTAGTCGTTATCATTAATTATATTTAGTTAGTTTTTTTTAGGTGATTTTCTAGTTGGGTTGAGTCTTTGTTTTCTCCCTCGCTGTCTGCTCTCTCTTTCTCCCTGTGTGTCATGATCTGTGTTTTGTTCTTTGTTTAGTTTGCTGTTTAATTTGTTGTAGTTGCTTTGTTTTACTTTGTTATCATTAGTTATTGTTTTGTTTAGGTTATTTTCTATTTTGGTTGAGTCTTTGTTTTGGGTATTCTTTTCTGTGTTCTCTCTCTTTCTCTCTGTGTGTGTTTCCTGCAGCTTGTGCTCCCTCATTATCTTTTCCACCTGTTCTAAATTATCTAATCATCTTCTCCACCAATCCAACCCCGGTTCCTCCATACTTAAGCCACATTCATTCATTCACTCACTCACCGCTGGATTGTCTGCTGATTTTCCCTCCTCGTCTCTCTGCGTCATCTCCTGCATGTTCATCCATGTCTCCTGTAAGCCTCCTCTCCTGCTCGCTGAGTTCTCTGTCCTGGCTCTTCTCCATCCTTATTTCTCCCCTGGTCCCGTCCTTGCATTTACTTTGGGTTTTGTTTTCTGTAGTCTCCGGTTTCCCGTGCTTCCCCCCCTCCTGATTATTATTGTTGTTATTTAGTCTGTTGATTTATTTCCCCCTCGTGATTATTATTGTTGTTATTTTGTCTGTTAGTTTATTTCCCTCTTCCCGTGTTCTTTAGCTGGTTTGTTTATTTGATTGTTGTGTTTATTTACGTTTGCAGTTCCCGCGTCTCGCTTCAGTTCTCCGCTTTGTTTACGTTTGTAGTCCCGCTTCCGCTCTATGTTTGTTTACGTTCCGCGTTGTTCCGCTTCACCTTGCTCCGATTTATGTTCCGTTCATTATTCCTCCCCTCAATAAATTATTCCCTCCCGCAATTCCACCTCTGCTCGAGTCATTGATCGCAACGTGACAGTTTTTAGCTTTTCCTTGACTTTATGTTTTTTGCCAAGGTTCCGAGGTCATCCGCTCGTGCTGAGTTTTTTTTTTTTTTTTGTTTATTGGTTTTATTTGTTGTTTTTTGCCTCAGGTCTGAGGTCTTCCGCTCGTTCTCGTTAGTTTTTTGTTTATTGGTTTTGTTTGTTTTGCTTTCTGTCGGAGGTCTTCCGCTAGTTCTGAGTTTTGTTTTTCGGTTTTGTTTGCTTTTGGCTAATGTCCCGAGGTCATCCGCTATGCTGGGTTGTTTTTGTTTGTTTTGTTGTTTTTGTCTTTTCTGGCCATAGTCCCTAGGCCTCGCTATATTCTTGTATCAGAGTTGTTTTATGTTCATGTTGTGTCTTTGATTTTGGCTCTCCTTACAAGACTTTTCTCTGTCCAGGCGTACTGGGTCGTTTTTCGTTTATTCGTTTTTATTATGGTTTTTGTTTTTGGTTTTAGCCCTCCATCCGAGATGTTTTGCCCCTCCGCCCACCTAGTTCTGTTTTTTTTTTCTTTTCCCCGTAGTCTTTTCGGCGTCTCGAATCCGCCCTTGGGGGGGGGGGGGGTACTGTCATGATCCCGGTAGTCCTTGAGTTGTTTTTTTTTTATGTTAGAGGTTTTCTGTGTTATTGGTTAGCGTTGTTATTATTATGATTATTATTAGTAGTTTTATTAGTGTTATTTCCCTTTTCCCAGCTCTCTCCCTCTCTGTGTGTTTTCCCTCCACTTTAGTCCCTCATTATCAATCAAATCTGTTTCCAATCATCTGGTTATCTTCTTCACAACTCCACCCCTTGCTCCTCAGTATTTAAGCCTCATTCATTCTCTCACTCACTGCTGGATTATTGTTTGTACCTTACCTCTCGCTGCACCCCTGCTGTCCTTCCTTGTTCCAGTTCTCCTCCTCCCTCAGTAAGTTTCCCCATCTGCTAGTCTTGTCTCATCTAGCTGGTTTCTACCCCTCCTCGTGTTGTTCCATTTACGCCTCACTTTATTTCGTCGGTTGTTTATTCTTTCGTTGACCATAGTTTCTCTCGCACTCTTCTCAGTTATTTATGTCTTGGTTTGTTATTGTTTATGTTCCATCCTAGTTCTGGTCCCGAATTTATCCTTGGTGGTTTGCTGTTCCTCTTCCGTGCCATGTTGTTTATATTCCTTTCTGATTACCTGTCCGCGTTTATCCTTGTTCCATTGTTCCTCCTCCATGTCACATTGTTTATGTTCAATTCCGGTCCCGGGTTTGATTCGTTGTCCCTCCTCCGTGCCTCATTCACTCAGTCTTCTGTTCATGCTCCGGTCAAATCCTCCTTGCAATAAATAAATATTCTCTCTCGAAGTCATATTTATCATATTTAGTCATATTTATCGTTTCCTGACAGGCACAGGGGATTGTGTTCACTGACATGCTTTTTCGTATTCCTGAGCCCATTCTGTTATTTCTACGACAGTGGCATTCCTGTTTGAGGTGCAGTGACGTTTAAGGGCCCGGATATCACGAGCATCCAGTAGAGTTTTACGGCCTTGATCCTTACGCACAGCAATTATTCCAGATTCTCTGAATCTTTTGATGATGTTATAAACTGTTGATGATGATAACTTAACAGTCTTTGCTATTTTACGCTGGGTAACGCCATTCTGGTATTTCTGCACTATCTTTCTGCGCAACAATGGTGGAATTGGTGATCCTCTTACGATATTGGCTTCAGAGAGACACTGACACTCTGAGAAACTCTTTTTATACCCAACCATGTTGTCAAATTGACCTTATTAGTCTGATGTAATTGGTCTTCCAGCTGTTTGTTATATGCTCAATTTCCTTCTTCAAGCCACTTATTGCTACTTGTCCCAACTTTTTTTGGGATGCTGTGAAATTTTAAATCAAGATATTTTGCCTTTACATTTACTCAGATTGAACTTTTGATCTGTCATCTATTTTCTATTATGAATAAAACATTGACATTTGCAATCTCCACATCATTGCATTCAGTTTTTATTCACAATTTCTTTAGTGTCCCAACTTTTTGGGAATCCGGTTTGTTAATCTGTGCCCTATGCCAATATATAAAACAATCCCTGCATTTGCTCCTAAAACTAGTACAAAAGTAATTCCTATTAAGGCACAAGTCAAAAATTGTACATTAATAATACTATATATTCCACTTTCCCAAGTCGAGAATAACAGTCCTGATCATTGGAAACTAAATCTGAATTTTCACTTGATTCTGGACATTTAGCTGTTGGTTCAGATTCATGCTAGTATGATTGTATATTCTTTATTCCAATAAAGTCTTCCAGCATTTGTATTATACAAAAAGTCTTCTTGCTTCATTTCCACTTTCAGACCAGAATGACATTTTTGGTTCGTCTTAGCATTTTTGGTTCTTCTAAGCATATTCTTTGCATTATGTTAGTAGTTGGCTAAACCACAGTGAACATTATGAACCGAGGTTTTTTTTTTTTTTTTTTTTTTTTTGGATGGTTTTTGCA
>JAVLVB010001002.1:367471-381071 GCA_032876305.1 Orestias chungarensis
CGCTACTTCCGCCACTCGCTGCCGCTGTACTTCCGCCACTCATTGGCGCCTGTACTCCATCATTCACCACCGCAGCAGAATCATCATTGGACCTTTCCCCTTCCCTTGTCACTTCCCCGTTACAATAAAATATCATTTATCCTATCTTCTGAGTGTCTCTGCATATGTGGGTCAAGAATCTAAAAGCCAGTATGACACACTCATTACCATCAAGGTATGCAGAAGAGCATCTCTGAAGATACAACACGTCGAACCTTGAGGCAGATGGGCTACAGAAGCAGAAGACCACACTGGGTGCCACTCTTGTCAGCTAAGAACAGGACACTGAGGCTACAATTTGCACAGGCTCACCTAAATTGGATGATAGAAGAATGGAAAAAAGCTTGACAGGTCTGATGAGTCTCGATTTCTGCTGCAACATTCGGATGGTAGGGTAAAAATTTGGCGTCAACAACTTGAAAGCATTGATCCATCCTCCCTTGTATCAATGGTTCAGGCTGCTGGTGGTATAATGGTGTAGGGGATATTTTCTTGGCACTCTTTGGGCCCCTTAGCGCCAATTGGGCATTATTGCAACGCCACAGCCTCCCTATTGTTGCAAACCATGTCCATCCTTTTTATGACCACAGTGTACCCATCTTCTGATGGCTACTTCCAGCAGGATATCGTACCATATCATAAACCTCAAATAATCTCAGACTGGTTTCTTGAACATGACAATGAATTCACTATACTCAAATGACCTCCACAGTAACCAGATTTTAATCCAACAGAGCACCTTTGGTATGTGGTGGAATGGTGGATTTGCATCATGGATGTACAGCCAACAAATCTGCAGCAACTGCATGATGCTATCATGTCAATATTGACAAAAATCTCTGAAGAATGTTTCCAGTACCTTGTTGAATCTATGCCATGAAGGACTAAGGCAGTTCTAAGTGCAAAACGGGGTGCGGCCCAGTACTAGCAAGGTGTACCTAATAAAGTGGCCTGTGAGTGTACATCTCACAGTATGCCTTAGAGTGTCATCACACTGTGATGACATAATCTTCTAAGGAATTTCCATGTAGCTGGTGATACCCCTGACATTATGAATGTATAATACCTTGCTCAGAGCAGTGATCTGTGTTTTCTGCAGCTGACAGAAGGAAATGTAAGACTTTTGTGCTAAACATCATAATCCCACTGGCCAACTAAAACACACCTTCTTTGAAAAAGTGCCAAAGATGCTAAGGATAGCCTTTGTTTTGCATACTCTTCAACTATAATTGCCAAATAATAAGACCAGCCTTTAAATACTAGCTGTCTGAGCTCCTAAAGAAGAGAAAGGAAGGTTCCTTCCACTTTATGGAAGCAGACCGCATTAGAAGCATAGCTCTGTGCAACCAGTCCCAAGAAAATGAGAGTGGCTGCTACATTTCGGTTGTCTTGTTGGACTTACTTGAACCCCATCTACTTTTTGGTTATTTAAAACAGTGCCTAATAAGAGGTTGTGTTTAGGCAGATATCATTTTTTTAATATTTTTTATTTCATTAAGTTTTGCTTTGATTTTATGTTAAATTTGTTTTGGTGGAGCAGAGACTGAAATCAAGTCAAGACAATCATGACTACAAATTTCTATTGGAAGCAGTGTTTGCACAGGGGTAATACAGTAACATTAGCTTGATACTTTTATATTTTCTCTTCCTCTCCTACAGATAATGTGCATAATTATATTCTTGCATAGTTCTTGGAGATGAAGAGGACAGTGGCTGATAACATGCTAGCAATCAGTGGCTCTACTGTCTTCACTGAGTTGCTATGTATGAATGTGACACACTTGAAATCCATATTCCACTTTGGGAACTCCTTTGGTCACAACCATCTTGGTAGTCTATTGCTAAAAAAAATAATACAAATTTGAGTCGCTACACTAAAATAGTGAATTAACCTTTACCCGGGTTAATTTGACATACGTTTGTGGATCAGTGGTGATAACCTTCTTCTTCAAATGCAAATTACAATACAATGAAAAGGAAAATCTCAAAGATAATAGGTTTAGAAACAAAAAGAGAATGAATTAGCCAAAGGTAAAGCTAAGAAGCAGTGTATTGTCTTGAAGGGTGTAATGTAGACTATAGGCATATTACTAAGTAGTTACAAACAGGTACTGATATCTATATTTAGCCGTTTAGGATGATGTTTAGGATGTAGGATGATATATAGATATACACACACACACACACACACACACACACACACACACACACACACGTGTATGTTTGTGTACCTTACATGAACATAATCAATCAGTTACACCCTTGCACTCAGGTGTGTGACATTTTGCCCTCAGTTTGTTGGCATATCTGACAGACAATTGATTTCCTAATTGAACTCTGGAATTCTTTGATGTTTTAACATGTGTTCCTGAATAGATGATACCGATGGGACATATGAAGAAGAAGGCTGCCACCATAATCAGGATACCCTGTCAGCTTCAAATGGATTAGCGCTTGATTTGCATGGCGGCACTTTTGAGTTCAATTGGAGTGGGGTTGAGGAGATGAAGGGGGTGGGTTGGAAGGCAGAGAAAGGGAAATACATTTCAAAGAGGGGTTGCAGTTGGTGGATTTGAAAACAGGATGTATCCTTTGCTCATTAGCAAGAATGAAAGCTGTTTGAAGTTGAAATGTTTAGCAGTGTTGGCAGCTAATATGACAAGGCTCCATTAAACATTTCGATGCTCATTTTCAAACAAATCTCAAGGAACACTAGAACCATACAAACTAAGAAACTGACAAATATTCTATGGCTAAATACTTGGAAAGTAGTATGTATTGGTATGCCTTCAGATTGGTCTGTGCTTGGGATGTCTAAAGCACTAAAGGGCTTTAGCTGTTCAACACAATCTATCACTGGAGCTGTAAATTATACACAGTGTGAAATCTTAACATTCCAAAACTGTGCCATCTGCTTACTCTGATGTGTTTAGTATGCAGTGCGGTCTCACATGCTACATTATCACAAACTTGTGCAAATGTTTTTACTTTTTTATATTTTGATTTGGGTATTTTTGTAGATACTTTAAAGTAAAAATAACAAAAATGGTATTATGACTTTAGAGTTCAGATTTAACAAATGTTATAGTTTTCAGAGTTTAGTATAGGATGTAAATGCAGCAGGATGGTCATAACCATGTAATGAAGAATTCCTTGAGTAACTGTAAAAGCTTACAACAACTTCAGGAATGCACATGGAAACCAGAATAACAGCAGTAGAATAATAGATTATCCTGCCAAGAAAAACAAAACTATATACTTGAACAGATGCAAAAAAGAAAACAGAGTTGGTTGCAGACAATGATAATCAGGTGGTTGCCATTAGCTGTGAATCAGAGCAGATTGACAGTTGAAGGAAAGGGAGAAAGATAAATGAAGGTGCGACATGAAAACATTTAGCAGAAAATAACACACATTTTGTTTGTCTAAGTTTAATGCACAAATACACACATTCAACTAAATGAAAACACAGAGGAATGAAAGACAGCTACAGTAAGTAACTAATAAGGGAATCATCAAAACAGCACTGTTTAAACTAAAAAGTAATTATTTGAAGATCATTACACTTAGAGGATGGGAGGATATTAAAATGATCAAAATTATAACCAAATACCGTTTTATTGTGAAATATTCTTATGATGCTACAGGATAGGTAAATATAAGCCTTGGGAATTCAGCCTATTCCTTTTTAGATCGCTGTTTGATGGATCATTTTTGTAAAAAAGATTTTATTTTTTGTTTTTAAACCAAAATAAAGTAATCATTCATTTCTTCATTCATTCAATACTAAACACATGTCAGAAAAATCCTTTTTTTCTTTCAAATGTGGATATTAGCTTTTAGTGTGTACATATGATGTACATGCTATATAATCCACCAAGTAGAAACTCAAATAAAATGATCTCCTCAACAGATAGTTTTATCTGCCAGAAAGCATTTGTTCTCATACATCCAGTAAACACGGGTGTTATGTAAATCATTTCCTGCTACATTTAGTATGTCCTCTTTGTTTAACCATTGGCGCTTGTAATTAGACTTCTATTGGAAAGTTTTTTATTCAGTAACAGTAAACTATCTTGCTTTTAAATACTGAGTAATAGAGGAATATGGTTAATACCTACTGAGGGACGTTTTTAGCTAGACCTTGTTGGACACTAAAACCTGACCTTTTTCAATCAGTAAATTCACTGTATGTAACAGATTGACTTGAAAACATCAGTGTTTGGAATGGGAGTTTTTAGCATGAGAGTCAAAATCACCTTTTTAGCTCAGTGAGGGTTTTACAGAAAAAATGAAGCACGAGATGTAAGAAGCCATTTTAAATATACTGTATTCTCTTCACTATGTTGAGAAATTTATGTAGTTCTCTCGAGGCATGCACTGAGGAAATGTTAGTGTATAAAGGGCAACAGAGTGTAGCAAACAAGTTTCTGGGATTTCTCCTTAGGAGTCTTCAACCCTGTCTGGGAACATGCAGACTTCAAAAATATAGGCAAGCTTTTGTAACTATCAGAATAAAAGGTAAATACCTTTATTAGAAGATATAGACTCTGCATATATTCTAATATTTTAATAATGCTAATTAAGTAACTACTTAGCTTTTAGTTGATAACGAATATAAGATACTGATTGAGTTAATGGTGTTACTACGATATAAACTCTAATCCTTTCTTTTTAAGATGTTCGGAAATCCATTTCAGTGACTTTTGTCTTTCACTTATGGTGTGACTTTACTATAAGAGAACATAAATCACAACCGTTCATAGCAGCAAGGCTAGAAATAAATATTCAAAAAGCTGTTATTATCCCATAAGGACAGTAAAATAAATGTTGTTGCTAAAGTTTTATGAGAGTAACTAGCCAATGTTCACATACTTTTTTTGGTCACACAAAAACTAATGTTTTGCCTACATGATAAGTTGTACAGTCTATGTATATTCTCCAGTACAACACCAACTCCTGAATACTGGTTAAACTGAAATTAGAGTCCATTTGAACCCTGCCAATTGTCATGTTATTTAAGCTTCTGACCCACATGAAATGAGAACTCTCAGGAGATATTTACAATGATTTTTATTTAGAATGATGTGGAGAAGGGAATCCGGCTGTGGCAGCAACGTGCAAACAGCAACGAGTGGCGAGGAAATGGAAACAGCAACAAGAGGCGAGGAACGGGAAACAGCGGGGCGGCAGAAAACGGCAGGGAGCTGAGAACGTCTATGACGTGGGAGACCGGGAGCCTCTTAAGGTGAGGACAGGTAAGGTGAGAAAACAGCAATCAGGTGAGGAAAAATGAAGGGAACGATCTTACTTAGATAGAGTGAAGTGAGTGGTGAGTTTCTTTCAGCGGAGTCAGTGAAGCTGTAGTCCAGGGGGTAGTGCAGCTGAGGGAGTATGCTGGAGCGGGCAAACAGAGGTGAGCCAAGAGGAGTGGGAACCAGACGATGAGGGAAACCAGAGAGAATCTTGAAGAAGATTTGAGTTCTGGAGTTGAAGGAAAACCTGAGGTAAACACAACTGTGGTTAGAGGCGTGGGAAAAACAAAGTAGCAAATCAAAAATCTTTACAAAAACTAGAAGTAACAAGAGACACAAAGAGAAGCATTCGAAAAGGCCAGAGACACTAGAGTTTGGCACTGAGTGAAGGTTTTACCGGGAGTAAACAAACACTCAGGCGGCGAGTAGCTGATCCACCACTCTTATACTGGCCCAGCTCATCAGCGCCAACCAGTTGCACCTGGGGTGGAAGCAGCTCCAGCAGAAGAGGAGCACTGGTGACCCCCTGTGGCAAACTGGAGAAGTGGCTGAAAGAAAACTCACACTGACACCAATTACATCAAACTCACAAACTGATAAGCCTGAAAGAACATAAACAATACATTGAGAAAATGTTGAAGAGCCATAATCTTGATGAAACAGTATTACCCATGACCAGCTGGTTAAATATTTCTATGATGAGTGATCAATGAGTCATTATGTCAAAATAAATATATTTATAGTCAGAGAGGAAGGTTATTGTCAACAACCACACTGTTTTGAAAATTACTGTCAAATCTCAAGTTGTAGGGGAAAATGGAGTGAAACCAAACAATACTGCTTGTCAAAGGAAATATGCTTATTTTTTGTTTATTTATTTATTTATTTATTTTTTGTTTGTTTGCCTTTTTTTTCCAAAAGGCTTTTGGTAGATCTTTCGGGATAACACTATTCTTCAGATGAAATCATTTATTTCACGGTTGTTTATAAAATTTTCCAATTCAGCACAAAAACCCTTCTTCTAACTTATTTCAAACTATGGTTTAAAATATTTGCCTTGTAAAAATAAAAGTAATTTTGCAATCCAATAAAAAACAGAGATGAAGTTAGTTTACTAAAAATGTATTACTAAAGTGGTTAAGTCCAGCCAAAGAGAAAGATAAACATGGTAATGTAACATAGAATTCTCACCTAACAAGTTTCAAACATTCCAAACTTTAAAGGATGTGTTGGAGAGTGAGATTAGTCCTTGGGCTATTTTGAATAAGATATTTTATCTTTGTAGCATTTAATGTTTACTGTATTTAACCCTTATATTTGATTTTTCTTTCTTTCTTTCTTTAATTGTTTATATGAGGGGGTGTCTTTCCTAGTAATCTTCAACGTATATATATTTTTTTTATGTGAGCAGAATTGATTTGTGAAATAAGGATGCTAGGATCCCGACTTGTTTGCATATTCACAATTACATTCAGCAAATCTGTGTTTCCCGCACAACATAGCAATGGTGATAGAAAGGTTAAGGGATTTCATCTGTTTAACAGGTTTATTGATCATTTCATTATATATCTTTCTGTATATCTGTATGTATTTCTGAAAAAACAAAGCAGATTTTAGTGGTTGTGCCTTTTCAGCTAATTGTAAAAGCAACGAAAGAGAAGAAAGGTAGTTTCTTAACTGCTCTCCCATGAGAGAGCACTGACGTGGTCTTTTCCCGGTGCCTCGAGGGGACACTTTGCATCCTCCTGTGCCCACTTCAGGGAGTGTTTCCTTTCCCTAAAGACACCCCCATGTTTATGCACCATGGAATAAGTAACTAGGGCATCTAGAAGAAAAAAAAATCTTACAAGATAATTAGTGTTTGTGTCTCACTACACATTACTTTGAGTATTAAAAGGTGTGTGCACGTGTAGTTTTTTGTGCATTGCACCATTAAGATAATACTTTGGTGGTAGAGTCTTAATATGAATGGGATGTTCCAAACCCAAATGTAGCTGACAGCATAGCACTGTTTAATTACCAACTGAAAGCTTTGATAAATGTGATGCGCTATAGGAAAAGTAGAAAAAAATTGGTATAGAAAAAACAAAGGATACCTGAATAACTTTTAAACAAATCCATCCATTATCCATCCCGCTTATCCTTGCTGGTGCCTATCTCCAGAACACATCGGGTGTAAGGTGGGGGTAAACCCGGGACAAGTCACAAAAAAAACCACCCATGGTAATCTTTGATTTGATTCAGCTTGTTTCTAAGAGTACTTTTGTTCTGATTTGATGGCGTGGTGGACATCCACAGTTGCTTAACTCACATATACTTTTAGCTGTTCACATGCTTGTGAACTGGAGACTGGAACTTCTGGAAAAACACAGGAAACTGCGGGATCGACGAGGGAGACTGGGGGGCTGGACAAAGAGCAGAGGTGTGATGAGATAATGAGGGGGACGTTCTTACTTGAAACAAAGAAGTGAGCCGCCAGGGAGAGGTACTGGGTTAAGAATAGCTCAGGAGGATCCAGGTGGTTGGTTGTCCAGGAGGTAACTGATTGGTTTTCGATTGCAGGAGGTGGAGCAGACAGACGAGCTGAAAGAGTGAAGAGTGTCGACCAGGATAGAGCTGGAGACCAGAAAAAGCAGTGAGTCTTGCAGTAGGGTGGAACTGGAGTTTGACCTGGGTTGAGCACACAACAGGGGAAGTTGTCACTGAGATGATAACAAAGGAAAACAACGAAGAACCAGGTCGACGGAGCAACAAGAAAATCACAATGAAACAATGAGGAAATTCACTAGGAAGATACATAAATAGTTGCCGCTGAATGGGAACGTTACCAATAAGTAATTGACATTCAGGCACAGTGTGTTTGGTCCACTACTCCTCTTAAGCAGCTCCAGGCAATAAGCAGATGGAGAGCACCTTTACAGGAAGCACAGGTGTGCTGAACCACTCTAGGCAGGCAGGAACTGGGCTCACCCCCAGTGGATAACCTAGGAAAAAACCCTCAACCTTTACACAGATATATGATAGAGGAGAAAAAAAATCAACTGCCAAGCTTTAAGATTGTTTTTATAAATCTTGTTTACAAATGCCAACATTTGTATGGAAATATCTTCTTTATTCTTTCATTGTTTCTCTGTGTCTGAGATAATTAGAAATATTACAATCCACACTTTCAGAATATTCCTAGGTTAGGACTGGCCCTGTCCAGCGCTTAAGCGCTATTATCCTACACGTTTTAGATACATCCCTTCTCCAAAACACACCTGAGTGAATTGTCTGAATTCCTTCATCAACAGCCATCCAGCTCTGTAGGAACTTGTAATGAGCCATTCTTTTGATTCAGGTGTTGAGGAAGGGTAGGATTTAAAAGCTGCAGAGTACTAGCTGATGACTGAACTTGGACACCTAAGTGTAGTCTAACATTTTGATAAGTGTGTTCCAGCTACATCTTATAAGAAATGTGACTGACTAATGCGAATCTCTTGGGCAGATGTGTTTATGTCCCTTAGGAAACTGATCCAGAGTACAACAGCAAATATTAAATGGCCTAAGAAAAAAAAAAAGATATCTGGACCTAAATGGGATTGAGATCTTACATCTGACATATTCTTAAACAGATTTATTATCATGTCAATCCTCCAATCTGGCCTAATTTAAAAATTTCAGCAGCCATTATTTTTTATTATGTCAGGGTTGGTTGTTTTGTATTTTTTTTCTCCTAATACATGAAATCATCATTTGGTAGCTGCAGTTTGTATCTACCCAGGTTATCTTTATTTGACAGTACATTAAAAAAAGCAAAAAGATGAAAACTGTAAGGTAGTAAATACTTTTTCTCTGCACAGAAGAACTTACTCTTTGATATTAACTCTTATACAATATAGAAAAAAAAGGAAACAATTGAAATACCTAAAGGGCATTTGTTTGAATTGAAAAGTATACTAGCAAAGGCATTATATCTCACAATAACACTCATTTCACTAATTTCTATTCTTTTTGCTTCATTACCTTTTGTACACTTCTCACGGTTTGTTTTGTCTCACCTGCTTTATTTTCCAAGATATCCCTTTTGCTGTTTTTGCCTTTTATCTTCCTTAACCATGATGGCCTCTTTTACAAATTTTTCTTCTGTTTTTTGTTGAGGGAAGTGAGCATGTGTAAGAGTAAAACAAATTAAAAAAGCAATACAGAATAAGGAAGAGCCAGCAGTAGCTGCTGGAAATAGAAGAAGCTGCAGAGAGGTAGAGACTAGCATCATAGAGCGCATTCATTTTTCTAGCTAGTCATTCGTTAAGTTAGTCAGTCAGTCTGAACAGACTGCAACCTCACAGTTGCTTCGTCCCAGCTCTCTATTTCAGGGGTGTTGAAAGAGAGGCAGTACTCCCTTTACAAAACATGAAAGAACATCTGACATGGGTGAGTGGGTTTAGATTTCTTCCAGTCTTTGCACTAACTGCCAAAATGTTAGCATGGGGGAAACATAAAAAAAAACATTTCAAAACTTTTTGATTCACCCTTCTGAATTATGAAATTTCCTGGAGGTGGGGTCTGTTCTGCTTGCAGACCGTTTTCAGGTGTGTTTCTGGACTCATTCCACAGCAACACCTGTAGAGTCTGTAGCGAACCATGGATTACCAGTCTAAACCTCATCCCTGAAATATGTGGCATGTGGGTCTCAGGGTTTTAACAGACTTTCAGAAGGTTTAATTTGTAGTACAAAATCTATTGATTGTAGGCTTAAGTATGTAAAACAAGCGTGCTTTTAAATCTGCTTTTAGCAAAGTGATTTAAGAGCTTAAATAACTACATTTAATTGTATCAGTGTTGAAAAGTATAGCCAGCTGGAAGGGCATTACATAAATTGACAAGGTTTTGTATAGAAAATTATCCTTTAAAAAAGATAGATACAAAGAAGTTGTTGCATTTGTGATACATTTTTAGGATGTAATAGTTTTTACAATGTCATGTGGGGGACCTTAAATTGTATCGTCTGCTTACCTAAGCTTTTAGAGGAGAGGAAATTGTCATTTTTAATTGGTGAACTTAGGTCATAAATTCTTATGAGTGTTACCTTTTGAGCTTCTGCAGGCCACCATAGTTCCACATGTTCTTCAGTCCCTGTGGTGGGAGCAATCGCAGTTACAGCAAATTACTATATGCCACACTTTTCCTGAGCCAGTAGCTCCTGCTTGTGAGATTGGTTCTGGTGCTTGAAACCTGGTCCCATTGTAGTTACCTCCCTGACCCCTTGCTACCATAGTTCCAACGAACGTTGCTGACTTTTGCAAATGGAAGGTTAAACAAGAAATAAATAGTAGTGGCCTGTTACAGAAAGCTGAACAAGTTAAGGTAAAGGGGTGCCGTGGAGGCTCCGAGGAGGGCTTCTGTCATCACTTTCTAAACAATAAGACAGAGGTTGTCCTTGTTAATATGGACTCTTTTGTCCCTAAACAGTCCTGAGTGGAAGAGTGAGAGAAGAGGGACCAGAATAGGATCAGTTTAAACAGTGCTATAGACCTTTAAACCTTCTGATACTAGTCCTTCTAGCTGACAGCGATGGTGAGCAGTTAGAATGGAGGTTAAAAGTAACTAAGTGTTCCAATAACAGGGGTGTGCTAGATTTAGTGCCTCCTTGTTAGCTATTACATCTTACCATCTAACCATCTTAATGCAAGAAGGAAGAGTGGGCATGTACAACTTTGCTGCAGTCCTATATGGGATAGGGCATTATCTTCCCATCACATAAATCCCTCTTCTTGTCCCTGTCACCTTGTAATCCTGGCCAATTGAGGGCTTGTTATATTTCAACACACTTGCACACTTCCTGGAGGTAAACTTTGCACTTTGCTTGAGAGGAGTGGTTTCTGTTGCTGATGAAGCTTCTTGCTTGTGACAACTCAGTAGGAAGGAGAATGGTATAATTGTCATTATGACTTTTCTTACCCTCAAAGGGGATCCATATTCATGTCCACATTCTCATCTTCACCTGAGTAACCCTAGTTCTTTTAATCAAGAAGCCAGCCATATAATGGAGTATATTCCTCAATGGAGTTTTCCATTCTTAATTATATCCCCAGCACACATTTGCAGCACCTGCATCACCACCAGGTTTTCCTTAAAGTTTTCCCCCACCTGGGAAAGAAAGGTTGGATTTCAAGGCCACCAAAACCAACAGCTGTTGTAAAATTGGTTGCATGAGTCCAGGTAAGGTAAGGTAGCATCTCTTGCATGTGCTTTACCCCCTCTGCATGTTAAAAAATAGTTAAGTCTCCAAGAGGCTGGGCAAGCCTTAGCCTTGCCCAACCAGTACAGAAAAAACAATCGATTGCAGCAGTGACCAAAATCAGCTCTCATGAGTCATTACCCTCTGGTATGTGAGTACAAATATTTTATTGCATCCACAGCTTTGCTATTTCCTGTCACACTGCATATTTAAAAGTTAATTACACTATGGAACATGTTTTTACTGTATACCTGCAGTATAGCAGCTCCAAATCTGTCATAAAATGTCTATCTAGTTCAGACTGACAAAGCTTATATATCTATTTTTTAATAATTCTGTTGCTGTGTAAATTCATTATTACAAACTTGCCTCATGTTTTATAATCTGATGGCTGATCATATAACCTTGAGTCAAATGTGGATGTTAATAATGTGAAAAAAACACTCATCCTAACACAATGTAGGCTACCACTGTTTTCCTGAGTGAAATGGACTCAGCAATAACTATTACACATTTTAGTAGGCATTGTTTGGTATTAACACACTGAAAATTTGTGCTATCAGATTTGACTGAAAAATAATCAATTGTGATCTAAAAAAAAGTAGCTTTTTTATATTACGATGCTTTTTTATTATTGAAATTTGAATTATTTAGAAATTCATACTAGTTAGACATCTTACAGGCCAGATTATTTAAAGCAAGTTGTCCCACTTGGCATTCACACTTCCAGGTAACACTTTTATGATGTTTAACCTTTTACAGCATATTCACATACCCCATTCCCTATCCTTAAGGCTTTTTCTCTTTTTCCATGAAACAAAATTTGGATTAAAAACTATTCTGTTGTTCCTTTGCCGATAAAACTGTTCAGTAATGCATTAAGTCTGCTGAACTATTTTTTGTGAGTATATGTCTTACCCTGAGGAGGAGAAAACTTCACCCTCAGTTTGACCAAATGCATTCACAACACTACATTTTACTTAAAGCTCAATGAAAGTGAGTTTGAACCTCTGGACCTTTTGGAGTATCGCTGAGTTCTGCTTGGGGATATCAGACAGTGTATGATATGAGCCAGATGGGGCACTGACATTTAGCTAACAAAGAGTATAGTAACATAACCATCTAAGGGGTTACAGGTGAGTCAATTGCAAGTCATGCTGCCGCGTGTTAGATGAGCTGTTGACATTTTTGGGTTTTATCATTATCACATCTACAGTTACTCTCAACCTTTCACTACAAAAAGCAAACCCTAAATCGACTTGCCACTCAGTGCATTTACAGCAAATCACAAGATCAAGAAAGTCCCAATGAGGTGGGATGGAGGTTGAAAGCCAAGTTCATATTGCCTGTTTACTGAACACTTTTACAAGCTTTTAAAAGATAATTTCTATTGTTTTACTGTGGTAGGCTGTATATGAACCGTGCTATTCAAAGATTATTTTTGTAAAATCTTGAGGAATAAGAATTTATTTTAAACTGTTGTCAATGATGTATTGTATAGTAATAAAGTAATTACATTTATGTCAAGGTTCATAACAAAGCTCCAGTTTATTTATTTATTTAAATGTGTCCATTAATAAACAGAAGGAAACAAAATAATGTCAAACAAAAACACTGGCAAGTAGAAAACACCTTAATGAAAAATCAAGGTGGCTCCTATGCCTGCTTTTGTAGGGCCCACTGTATCTCACTGACATTATTGAATTACTCCTTTAGCATGGCATTCCTTTTTCTTATAGTTTGTTTAGGCTGTTTCTTAGCTGCTTCCATTTACTAGTTACTAAGCTTGTTACATTCCCCATAGACAAGTTTTATTAAAAAGATATGACATTACCTCATATTCCTTAATGTTTTGTGTTTAATAACTGTTGAAGTCCTCCTTGACTCCCCCAGGTTGGTTGATCTCAGGACAGCGTATTCAGGTTCTCACAATGTTCAAATAAAAGATATAAACTCAGATCCTACTCAGTCAAAAAACGTCTTGCGGATCGTCCAAGTTTCCTTTCTGCAGAAAGGGAGAGCCGAGGCCGTTCTAGTGCAATGGCTTACTCGGGTCTGAGCTCTACTTCTGCATCAGGCTATTTTA
>JAVLVB010001002.1:381171-395321 GCA_032876305.1 Orestias chungarensis
CCCCCAACTAACAGATTTATTGCTAGGGATCGATGGATAGCCCCCTTCCCGTGCCCCTCTGAACTCAGCTCCTCAGAGAGATAATAAACAGGCCTTATCAGGAATTTATAGCTCTTTGTTATATGCACACACTTCTAGTATTAAAAGAAACATGAATATATATGAATGAAACATGGATATAAATGTTTACCATTCCACATAACATACATATATAGTTACATCAACATAAAGGTGTGGAGCTAAAGGAGTTAACCTGAATAGTGTCTGTTTGGGCTAAATATGGACAGGATATTTAGGCAAAAAATTGCTTTTAGAAAAATAACTCCAACACCCATTGGATGTTCACATGTTAATGTGTCATGATCTATGTTTGGTTTGGTTCTGTTTCTTCCTGTGTGTGTATGTATGTGTGTCTTCACTCCTCCTTCATTCACAGCTGTCATCAATAATCCAATCATCTTGTCCACCAATCACACCCCGGTTCGCAGTATATAAGCCTGCCTCATTCATTCACTCACCGCTGGATCGTCTGTTGTCACTCCCAGTTAATTTGCCTTCTCGTCTCTCTGCGTCATCTCCTGTGGTCATTCCCTGTTGTCCTTCCTGAGGTCTTTCCCTGATGTCCTTCTCCTCTGGCTTCAGAGTTTCTCGCCCCCAACATCTCCGGTAAGTCTCTTGCTCGCTAGCTCTCAGTCCTGGCTCTTCATCTTGGTCCCCTGGTCTCATTCCGTGTTCTCTGTTTGTCTCACTTCCTGTAGTCCCCGGGTTTACTTGTCTCTTCCCCGTCGTGTAGTTATTAGTTTCTTTGTCTCAGTTTATTTCCTCCCTTCCTGTGTTATTAGTTGTGTTTGTTTATTAGTGTCGTTGTTTGTTAACGTTTGTAGTTCCCGCGTCTCATTTAGTTTACGTCTCGCGTTGTTCCGTTTCCGGTTTGCCTGTAGTTCCCTGTATTGTTCCGTTTATGTTCATTATTCATTCCCCAATAAATTTATATTCACTCAATTCAACCTCTGCTCGAGTCCTTTAAACATTTCCTGACATAATGACGTTCCTCTTATTCGAACCATGTTGAAACAAAAAAAGTAAATAAATCCAAACAAAACAAAACACAGGAAAATAACTGCATAAGCAGAATTTAATGAATTATAAATGCTCAATTTCAAATATAAACCAAACCATACCTAACCCAAACAATATTTATAGCTGCTTCCATGGCAGAAACTGTCATGGTCTGTGTTTTTGTTCTCTGTTTAGTTTGCTGTTGTTGTCTTGTTTACTTTGTTATGATTTATATATAGTTTTATTTAAGTTATTTACAATTTGGTTGACTCTTTGTTTTGATGTTCTTTTTTGTGTTCTCCTGCTCTCTGTCCCTATTTTCTTTATCTGTGTGTGTTTTCCCTGAGCCTGAGTTTATCATCACTTACACCTGCTTCTAATAGTCTGGTCATCTTCTCCACTGCTCCACCTCCTTCTCCACAGTATTTAAGCCTGGTTCACTCATTCACTCACCACTGGATCGTACGTTGCCCTACCTTTCATTGTTCCCCTGTTATCCTTCCTCGCTTCCAGTAAGTTCCCCCTTCTGCTCGCCTGATGCCCTGTGCTGAACTCTCCTCTTTCGTGTTATCCGTGCTCATCTGTTTGATTATTCATTTCGTTGATTGTTTCTTCGTTGCTTTGGTTTTTCTTGCGCTCCCTCACGGTTGTGTATGTTTTGGTTTGTTTGTTGTTGTTTTTTTTCATTCCAGTTCACGCCCTGCGTTTCCCTCCACTTTTTCTCCACCTCCATTTGCGTTGTTCCTCATTTTCAGCTTGTGTTTTGTTTATTATTCACTTGTTCAATAAATCCTTATTCTCCCGAATTCCACCTCTCTTCTAGTGCCGTGTCATCTCCTCCGGTTTCCTGTTCCTCGTCATCACCCCCTTCTCCGTTGCCCCCTACTGTGCTGTTCAATGACGGTTAATTTCTTGATTCACTTACTTAGGATGATTTTGTTCATTATTTTCACCTTTACAAACACGATTAATTTATGTTTAACATTGTTTTCGATGCTTACGTTGAGTTTAAAGAAAAAGAAAAAAATTTATCTAGCATTAAGGAATTACCTAATAGTCCAGATCCATTTAGTTATTTTCACCTTCCTAATTCTCCCCGTTTATTTTATAACCTGCAAGAACCGCAATTAAGAGCATAATTTCTCAATATTAAATAAAATCAAGAACCAGACCTCGTAATCATTCTTGAACTCTTTCTCCACCTGATTTTGTTTTTTTCCGACTCGGCCACCTCTTCAGCTTCTCCACCCCAGATTCAACGTTCGGATCTGTGGGAGTTTTTCTGTAGGGACAGAGAAGATCTATTCCCCTGGATAACTTCAGATTCTCAACCTCTTAACTCGCCCTGGAACCCTCACAATAAACTTTTTAATGAGAAACCAGCCAGAGAATTGGCAGCAGACCCTGTTTCCTCTCCCACTCCGTTTCTTTCCCCCGCCTCAACGTTTGCTTCCCAGCATCTCAAGTCTCCAGCAGTCAACGCGTCTGAGCTACTGTCTAAAGGGGAGCCAGCTAAGCTCCGTTTTCTGGCAGAGCAAGCTGCTGGGGAAGATCTTTAGCCTTCCGTGCAAACTGTTGGAGGAGATATCCAGTTTTCCAAGCCTGCAGCTGCTGAGCTCAAGTCCCTAAGAGACACTGAGCTTCTGCCTCCAGAGAAAGTTGAGGATCAGCTGCCTCCTGCTGGAGGTTTAGTTTCTGTTCCAGAGGGGGTCTGGCGTGACCCGCCTCTACCTTCTGCAATTCCTGAGGGGGTCCAGTGTGACCCGTTTTTAGCTCCTCCGATTCCAGAGGGGGTGTGGCGTGACCCGTCTCTACCTTCTGTGATTCCAGAGGGGATAAGGTGTAACCCGCCTCCACCTTCTGAGATTCCAGAGGGGATCAGGGGTGACCCCCCTCTAGATCTTGCTATTCCAGAGGTGATCAGGTGTGACCCACCTCCACCTTCAGAGATGCCAGAGGGGGTCAGAGGTGACCCGCCTCTTGCTCCTGAGATTCCAGAGGGGATCCCCTGTGACCCGCCTCTACCTTCCGGGATTCCAGAAGGGGTCAGGTGTGACCCGCCTCTACCTTCTGGGATTCCGGAGAGGGTCAGGTGTGACCCGCCTCTACCTTCTGAGATTCCAGAGGGGGTCAGGTGCGACCCGCATCCAGCTACTACGGTTTCAGAGGTGGTCCGGTGTGACTGAGTTCTACCAGCTGGCCACTCACCATCTACCGCTGAGTTCTTCTGTCAGCCAGTCGGTTGAGGAGAGTTTGTCAGCCAGGGTTGCAGTGTTCTACTCTCCTCCGGTGCCCTCCGTCGAGGATGCTCCGCCGCCGCCGTCTGCGGCCTCCGCCGAGGGTGCTCCACCGTCTGTGCCCTACGTCGAAGGTTGTTCGCCGCAGTCTTTGGTCTCCTGAGAGGTTCTCCTGCCCCCATCATCGCCGGCCTCCACCAGCTTTAAAGACTATGGTCCGGCACAGACGACTGCCCGCCGTTGGGACTACACTTTGGCGCAGTCCTGCCGGGTGGCCTCCAGATCTTAATTGGTTTTGCCGTTCTGCTGGGCGGCCCTCCAGATCTTCGTTGGTTCTGCTGTCTTTCTGGACAGTCTCCGTCTCTTCGTGGAGTCTGCCGTCCTCCGGGATGGCCTCAATCTCTTCATGGACTCTGCTGTCTGCAACCTCCGCCGAGGGTTCTCCGCCATTTAGATCCTTAAAAATATGAAGATAACCCTCAGCAGAGATAAAATAATCTAGAATTAGAAATCAAACCACCAAGCATAATAGAAAAATAAGTCCAAATCCATGTTTTCTAACTGTACATGTTTATAACACAAATATTCAAAACACTTATTTGATATTAACTAACATTTCCAAAGGTTTTGCCTTTGCGCACTGAAATCGCCAAACTAAGAATGGGATAAAACCAGTTCACTGATCCAAGTAGTTTTTCAAATATAGTAGAAAGAAGAGATTGTTTTGTGTGTGCAGATATAAAGCAATGTATCATACAACATCATGGGATCCAGTCAGCTTTTGGTTTTCACTTGTGGCATGACAGATCCTTATTATTTTGCAAATATTGCTTAGCTGTCTATTTTTTATCTTCAATATATTTTTATGAAAGTCTTTGACTGAAAACTATGTATCCCACTTTGTATTTACGTTGCTAAAAAATAGGGGTGTATGAGACTACTAGCAAATTTTAAAGTTTTGTGACTATTACACCATAATTCCATGTCCTTAGGGTTCTTCAAATCCAGGCCCCAAGGGCCATTTTCCTGCAACTTTCCGATTTGTTCCCTGATCCAATACTCCTGAAAGAAATGGCTGTATCCCCTCCTCAGTATTCAAGCACGTTCTCCAGAGTCCTGCTAAAATCCTACTAATGACCTGATTATTTGACTCAGGTGTGCTGAAGTTGAGACACATGCAAAAGTTGCAGGAGACTGGCCCTCGAGGCCTGGATTTGAACACCCGTGACCTAAATCTATGTATTAGAGGAAATGGCTAAGACTCTTAGTAGCATCTATAATGGTGAGAAAAAAGCCAATTATCTTGAAATGCTAACACAAGAACAAAAATAAAAAAATCCAGTGCAAATATATCCAGGAACACGCAAGCACATACTATAATAGCACAGAGTTAGATGAAGGTAGGCAAAGTGTACATGTAGTGTCATTAGCACACTGCAGTGTACATAATATGTAAGCTGAACTACTGAACACACTTTAAAGGTGCTAAGAGAGTGACAAGGTTAAAAAAAGAGCACTTAGTGCTGAGATCTACAAAGTAAGAGATAAACAACAGCATATCTCAACAACAATCTCAAAAGTCTCTGTCCAGAAACATACAATTGTAGGACTTCCTGGGTACGAAGGTTTGGGTTCATGGTGACAATTACTTATGGTAATGGCGAACTGATAGTGACTTGTTTTTAAACCCCTCAAAAACCTATGAACAATTTTTCCATCATTCCAGATTGATATTTTATTATGGTCTATTATTTTAGGAGGGAAACAAATGTGTATCTAAAATGTAGTTTTTTTACATACAAATTGCTGCTGAAGTTACAGTTTTAAAATATAACAATTGTATCTAAACTCACACTATTGCAATATGTAGGAAAAACTGCATTATCCCTCAGTGTCCTATTACTTTGCCATTTTCTTATAAGCATGTGCTGACACACAGCCTTTTTTCACAGAGAAACAGCTGTATAATTTTAATGGACTTCCTGGTGCATGAGGCAAATTCATAAAAGGAAAGACATTAATTCACATGATATCATTAAGGATGGGTGATTGCATAAAGTCAGTTTGTTATACAGCAGTAGTGTAGTGTATAGTGCATGTCACTCTGATGTGTAATATGATTTATAGGATTTTGAAGGTTACATTGTCACTTAATTAACTGGAAAATTTTACTTTTGTGTTTATTGTTTTGATTCTGGCCACCTAAGTTTGGAATCATTTGTTCTTTGTCACTGCACATGAAAACCTCTGTTGGATCTTCAATATTAGCCCTAATTACGAGCGATATTTCTCAAACATTGCCAGTATGTCTAATTAGACAAAATATTCCCATGTGAAACTACCCATTAAAATTGCAATTAAAGGTATCCAGGAGTGTGTTCAAAGCCCACACAATAGGAACTTTTAATATTATGCCCAATGAAATTTCTTATAATAATAACATCAACCTTCACAATTACCCCTGTCTTGTACTAATTACAGATAATTAGTTATAGAGACAGGTAAAGATATCACAGTCTTTCATGAAGTATTAGTTTCAGCTGATTATAAAGAAGCAGTCTTTGCAACTCTTTACAAAGTTCTCCCCATAGGCCCAATTGAATCTGATGATTCTTTTATCATTTGTTTAGCTCTGATTACACCTTGGATAAAGACTTCATTTAAAGTGAGAGCTGTAATGCTTGTCTCAAATGCCAGACTTATTTTATGACCTGCCCCTAGCAAAAAGGTAACCAGCACTCTTAGTGGTGCATTGTGCAGTGTCGTCCTACTTTTTTCTCTTTTATAGTTTATATCAAGGCATTTGATAGAAAGAGGCCATGTTCAACACCAGACATTATAAATACCTAATCATAAACTGTCTTAAAAGATACATCCGGGAGGGAGAACAGAAAGTTAGTAATTTAAGTGTACTAGAAAAATATATTTACCCATTCTGTGTTTATATCACACAGTGCCTCAGGTTAACAGAAGTACCAAAGCCTGATTAACATGCTGACAACAACGGCTGAAAAGGTGTGTGTGTGTGTGTGTATGTGGTGGAGAGGAAGAATATTCTTTAACATGTCTAGTTTGTATCTTTTGTTTACCTGTAGGGCATAGCACCAGAGCGGCATGAATTGCTTCCTATTGACAAATCACCCAAAGCGGGCAGCTGCATTAGCTTAGCTTTTAAAAGTGCTCACTTCACTTTGATTGCTTCATCATTTTTAAAGGAAACGTTTAGCTGGATGAATAATAAACAATATATGTTTATCTTAACTTTTCAGGGTATCAAGTACAAAGATTTGGAGACAATTTTTTTTAACCTTTTTATTAAATCACCATTAAGAATTTTTTCAGGTTGTTGTTTTTTTATTGTGTCTCAATTGCTAGGGAGACAGGGAGCTTTCTCTGTGGCAGTAGTGGCAGACTATAACCTGATTAGGCCACACAGAATGTGTGCTTTTCATCTTATATTTCCGCAGATTGCATCAGTGCGACTTGTCAGTGAAACATCATTCCTTGCTGAAAACACATAGGTTCTAAACCAGCATTGCCCACCTTTCAAATTATTTCCTTTTTATTGCAATAACATCACCTTAGATTGTTGTCAATCTAAGTTTCTTGTGACACCATGTGTTTTAGGGTAACATGATTGGTTGTCAAATGTCACCTTTAGGATAGGTAAGTGATACTTAACATTTAATTGTCATTGTGAGAATAAGAGACATGCAAATGTATCAATGTTCTGAAACAGCTGCAGACTGAGTTTTTTATCAATGTCTGGTTTAAATGTCACCAATAATAAAAATACCCGATTTGTCCCCAAGTGTTCAGTATGTTCTTTTCAGTGTTTAGTGTGATGTTTTAGGATTTGTCAGTGTAAAGGTTTGTTTTTCTCAAGAAAAAACGTCTAATCAAGTTAGATAATGACAGCGATTTCAATGTTTTATTTCCATAATTGGCTTGTAATATAATATTTACTTTAATTAATCCAAATTACCCAGCCTGGATTCTGTCTTCATGTTTGCCTGTTGTCCCATTGCAGAGAGAACCAATGCATGCGCATTGGTTCTCTCTGGGTACCCCAGCTTCTTCCCATAGTCCAAAAGGTGCCTGCGTGGATAATTGATTTGTCTAAATTACCCTTTTGTACAAGTGTGTCTGTGTATGGTTGTTTATCTTGTTTGTTGCCATATTGCCCAGTGACAAACTAGCAATCTGTCCAAGTTGTACCCCACCTCTTTTCCAATGACTACTAGTGATAAGTACCAGCTCCTCTGTGACGACGCAAGGATGATTGCGTTTCCATGGTGGATGATTTCGGACCCTTATGATCTATTGGGATTTTCAGGGACAATTATCAACTTCATTTAACAGAGAAGACTTTTAAAAACTGAGAATAAATAGACACCAGCTGTTGTGTGGATAAAAATGCCTTGTAAGGATCTGAAGCCAAAGGGTAATATTGAAAGGCAATGCTACCTTAAATGTTTTAAAAACTACCTACATCTGACATTGGACACACATTGGACCTTACAGCAGACCAACTACAGAAGCCACGGCTGATTCACCTGTTGTCAGCTAAACAAAGGTTCACTAAACCCACAATGTACACAGGCTCCTCAGAGCCTGAAAATATTGACAAAAACATATTTACTATTACTCAGCCTGATTTCAGCAGCAGTTTTCATATGATGGGCTTAGAATTTGGCATAAATCACGGTTAACCATGGTTTCATCTTTGCCCTCTATCAATGAGTGCTAGTGGTGTTGTAAAGCTTTTGGAAATTATTTCCTGGTACATTTGGACCTATTGGTATTAAATATATTTGGTCATTTAAATGCCATACATAATTTAAATGTCATGGCCCATATAAACCTTCCTATATTAGCCATGTCAAATTTCAAACTGTCTTCTTGTACACCACTTGACTTTGTTTCAATGGCCACCACTATCAGATCTCTGTCCAACAGAGCACATTGCGGATGTAGCTAAATTGGAAATTTCTATCATGGATGTGCAGCTAACGAATCTGTCATGTTATCAGTACCTTGTAATACCATATTATACTAGTTTATTTCTAAAGCACTGTAATACAACAGAAGGGTTGACTAAAGTGCTGGACAAAAGGGTAAGTAGAGAATAAGAGCGATTCCAACATACTGCCCCACTAGACTAGCAGAAACTGCAAATAAGATGTAGCTCCTTTGCACAATAAGATACAACATTTCTAATAACAGTCGGAAACTGCTTTAATGGAAGGATGGGGAAGCATTGATGCAATGACGTGCCAAAGGGAATGTTCACATCATTAAAAGAAATCTAAATTTTTACAAAAAATGTAATGTTAAGAAAATTGACATAATAAATTAATCCTTTTAAACTTTAAGTGCAAGTTTTTTTTCAATTGCTGTGAGATCCAACTGGTTTATACTCAACATCTAAATATCAGTGTCTGAAAGGCAGGGTCACTATTGGCAACAGAGTTTAGTAAAGAATGGCAGAGAAGTTAAGTCCAATACCCAGCCAATGCAGTGATGCTCTGTTGGTCACATGATGTAATGCTTGTTTGGTGCTCATATTGAAGTATACACATTTACAACACTGTCCACTGTTATGGCAACTAACTTCAAGTCAACGTGAGTTTAATGAGTTACATTTTTTGTCTTTATCATTGTTTTTTGTACTTGGGATAACATACATAATCTTGTAGCTTAACATAGTATAACACAGAATTGGGTTGCTTTTAATGTGTGTTGTTTTGGCATCTTAAGTCAGGGAATGATTGGCTCCATCAGATGTTGCTGTGGAGCTATGTGAGTGCTTTTTAATTCTTATGTCCAGGGGTTGGACAATGAAACTGAAACACATGGATTTAGACCACAATAATTTAATAGTATGGTGTAGGGCCTCCTTTTGCAGCCAATGCAGTATCAATTTGTCTTGGGATTGACTATACAAGTCTTGCACAGTGGTCAGAGGGATTTTAAGCCATTCTTCTTGCAGGATAGTGGCCAGGTTATGATGTGATGCTTTTGGAGGAAAACGTTTCCTGATATGCTCCTCCAAAACACCCCAAAGTGGCTAAAAAATATTTAGATCTGGTTACTGTGAAGGCCATGGGAGATGTTCAACTTCACCACCATGTTCATCAAAATAATCTATCCCCAGTCTTGCTGTGTGTATTGGTGCATTGTCATCCTGATACAAGGCATCACTTTCAGGATACAATGTTTAAACATTGGATGCACATGGTCCTCCAGAATGGTTTAGTAGTCCTTGGTAGTGACTTTTCCATCTAGCACAAGTATTGGGCCAAGGGAATGGCAGCCCAAACCATCACTGATCCACCCCCATGCTTTACTCTGGGCACGCAACAGTCTGGGTGGTACGCTTCTTAGGGGCCTCTCTACACTATAATTCTCCCAGATGTGGGGAAAACAGTAAAGGTGGACTCATCAGGGAACAATACATGTTTCACATTGTCCACAGCCCAAGATTTGCACTCCTTGCACCATTGAAACCGACATTTGGCATTGGCACGACTGACCAAAGATTTGGCTATAGCAGCCCGGCTGTCATGATCCGTGTTTTTGGTTAGGCTCGGTTCATTATAATTTTGTTGTTGTTATCTTTATTTATATCTAGTTATTGTGTTGCTTAGGTTATTTTGTAGTTTGGTTGAGTCTTTGTTTTCTCCCTCGCTGTCTGCTCTCTCTTTCTCCCTGTGTGTGTGTGTATATGTGTGTGTGTGTGTGTGTGTGTGTGTGTGTTCCCTCATCTGTTCTCATCATTCACATCTGTTCTAAATTATCTAAGTCACCAATCCAACCCCGGTTCCTCTATACTTAAGCCGCATTCATTCATTCACTCACTGCTGGATCGTCTGATTTCCCTCCTCGTCTCTCTGCGTCATCTCTAGCTTTTTACTCCACGTCTCCCCTGTGGAATGGTAAACATTTATATTCATGTTTCTTTCATATATATTCATGTTTCTTTTAATACTAGAAGTGTGTGCATATAACAAAGAGCTATAAATTCCAGATAAGGCCTGTTTATTATCTCTCTGAGGAGCTGAGTTCAGAGGGGCATGGGAAGGGGGCTATCCATCGATCCCTAGCAATAAATCTGTTAGTTGGGGGTTGAAACCAGATGGCAAAGTTGTACTATCTTTTCTTCCTGTGTATGCAGACTGATAGGGATCAGCGAGGGATCAGTGAGGGGTCAGGGAAGAGGGGGAATAACGGTTTCTGCAACAGTTTGTGTAAATCACATGTGATTTGTTTTATGACTCTGTATACTCCCTACTTTCAATAAAATAGCCTGATGCAGAAGTAGAGCTCAGACACGAATAAGCCATTGCACTAGAACGGCCTCGGCTCTCCCTTTCTGCAGAAAGGAAACTCTTATATCGCAAGACGTTTTTTGGCTGAGCGATTGTGAGTTAATATCTTTTATTTGAACATTGTGAGAACCTGACTATGCTGTCCTGAGATCAACCAACCTGGGGAAGTCAAGGAGGACTTCAACACCCCGTACGCCTTTTCGCCTCTTGCTCGCTGAATTCTCTGTCCTGGCTCTTCTCCATCATTATCTCCCCTGGTCCCGTCCTGGTGTTCATTTTGGTTTTGGTCTTCCTGTAGTCTCCGGTTTCCCGTGCTTCCCCCCCTCGTGATTATATTGTTGTTATTTTGTCTGTTAGTTTATTTCCCCCCTTCCCGTCTTCTTTAGCTGGTTTGTTTATTTTGATTGTTTTGTTTATTCACGTTTGTAGTTCCCGCGTCTCGCTCCAGTTCACTGTTCGTTTACATTCCGCGTCTCAGTTCTGTTTGTTTACGTTCCGTCTCCGCGTTGTTCCTGTTCCGTTTCTGCTTTGCCTTTGTTCCGGTTCATTTTCTGTTCATTATCCTTCCCCAAAAATAAATTAGTTATTTCCGCAATTCCACCTCTGCTCGAGTCATTGATCGCAACCTGACACCGGCTGTGTATATTGACCCTGTGAAACTCCCAACGTACATTTTTGCTGGAAATAGGAGAGTTGAGGTGCACATTTAATTCTGCTGTGATTTTGGCAGCAGTGGTTTTATGCTTTTTGGAAACAATGTGGGTTAGCACCCAAAAATCCCTTTCAGACAGCTTCTTCTGGCGTTCAGAGTTTATCCTTTTGGATGTGGTTCGTCCTTCTTGTTGGTATGCTGACATAACCCTGGATACCGTGGCTCCTGATACATCACAAAAACTTGCTGTCTTGGTCACAGATGCTTCAGCAAGACGTGCATCAACAATTTGTCCTCTATTGAACTCTGGTATGTCACCCATAATGTTGTGTACACTGCAATATTTTGAGCAAAACTGTGCTCTTACCCTGCTAATTGGACCTTCACACTCTGCTCTTACTATTGCAATAAGCAATTAATGAAGATTGGTCACCAGGCTAGTCCAATTTACCCATGAAACTTCCCACACTAAAATGGCAGGATTTTCAGTTTCATTGTCCCACCCCTGTAAAGCACTTTGAAATGTATTGTACATAAAATAGGTTATACAAATAAATTTGCCTTGCCCAATCACTGCAACTAAATTTACTTGTGCACAATTATTCCTACACGCACAGACAAAAATCTGAGCACAGATCTGTTACAAATTGCATGAGTGGTTTTGAGTCATTTCACACTCATATTCATGCATACATGGTGTGTATGAATGCAGGTGGAAAGCTTTGTTTTGTAAATTCTTTTTCAAGTCTAGCATACTTATACAGGGGTCAAAAGGGTGTTTAAAATGACACTGCAGTGTTGGGTTTCCAGGAATAGTTTCCTTATACTGTCTGGTGGCACGACATTTCCCTTGTGTTCTTTTCTTTTGTTGTAACAACTTGAAACCATGGGGCAAATCTAATATACAGGTCTCTTCAAGTGATTTTTTTTCATCTGTTTTTTTTTCCCTTTTCCTTTTCTTCTGTTTTCTAAAATTAAAGCCAAAGGTCCTCAGACCTTCCATGTTTACACATGGAAAGACATCAAATAACCTTTGTAGTATCTGCAAGATGACCAAACATCACTGTTATCGCCATATATCAACATGTGGTTGTACTAATGGTATTTTCTTACAGGTTACTTTGATTCAATGCTGTTTTACACAGAGCATTTAAACAATGCTAGTTTTAGCCTAGTTATCTGTAAGCAGCAAACAAAGCAAACTCCCACTTTTCTCAACTTATAAATTAACTTTGAATTTTGATCATAACTGACCGGATTTTGAAATTATTAATGTATGTATGTCTCTAAGGTTTATGTAAATAAACCAGATTGGGCACCATCATTAAGTCTGAAACACAAAGGTGAAAGCTGCAGATATCGCGTGATTTCAACTGAAGATAAGGCTAAACGTAGGTACGTAGGTATATATTAAAAAATATTGGTTTAACTGATTTAATTAGCCAATGTCATTTTCTTATGCAATGATATGTAAACACATATTTATTACAAGTCTGACACTTTCTAACTTACAGCAACAGTGCAAATAAGGTTCTAACAACAAATCACTATTTAAACAGATACGCTGGAAAAGAGGTACTAAACTAAACTACAATATTCACTTAGAGATAAATATCTCTCTTCATTTGGTAATAAAGTTATATACTACATGCAAACCCTGTTACACCTAAAGATAAGGTAGGATATTTTAATCCACCAATTCCAGAGACAGGTTAAAATGTTTAAGCAGTGCAGAACATGTTTGCTGTCTTCATGAGGAGCAAAGCCAACAATGTGTGCAGGTGCCAGCTCAATCTGCCCTTATACCGCCTGCACTAAAAAGCAGAAATGAGGACACGCCCTCATCAACATCATCGTCACCTTCTCTTCTTCTTCTGGATTTTACAGAACACATGAAAGAGCTGGTTAGTGTTGCCACCAGGATGACCCCATGCCCCAGTCCTCTCCCATCCCGTCGTCCTGCCCCTCCTCCTCCCCCAACACAAACTCCATCTCCAGTGTACAGAGACGCAGCCCAGAGAGATTGATATGATATGCATCGGGTCCAGGCAGCAGTACTGCATGTACCCACGGCTCATTCCAGGATAAGCCGGGGCCCGATGTGGAAGTACCTTCCTTCATCCCTGTAGTAATACGTAACAGAAAACGATTAGTCAGCCATCAAAACAGTCCAAAACAGTCTGTACGCATCTCAAATCTTGTGTTCACTACTCGTCAGCCACAGTCAGCAAATAACAGTAACTCGCTGTACTAAATGTCAGATCTTTGCCAGGGAAAACCTTTCTGATTAATGATTTGATTTAATCTCATAAGCTTGATTTTATGTTTTTAACCAAAACATGGCTTGATAAAAACACAGCTGATACAGTCCTGATTGAAGCTAGTCCACCTCACTTCAATTTTTTATCTGAAACACGTCAAAACCAGAGGGGGGGTAGTGCCATATTCAGGGACTATATACCCATTCATAAATTAGTATTTGGGTTTTTTTCATCATTTGAGTATGTATCATTCAAAATGGATACAAAACAATCTTCCATTCTTTGTATTACCATCTACAAACCTGCAAAGAACTGTTTTATTGATGATTTTACTGAACTACTTTCAATTGTATGCACTAATTTTGACTGTTTGGTCATAACAGGGGACCTGAATGTGCACATGGATACAGTCCAAGGTAAACAATGTAAAGAACTCACTGCTGTCCTTGAGATGTTTGGTCTAACTCAGCATGTGAACAAGCCTACACACAACAGAGGACACACTCTAGATGTGCTTATCTCAAAGGGTGTTATTATTTTAAATGTGGGTGTTGTGGATGTCGCTTTGTCTGATCATTTTTGTGTTTTCTTTGACCTTTCTGTTACACCC
>JAVLVB010001002.1:395421-412997 GCA_032876305.1 Orestias chungarensis
TATTCAAATTGGGAACTGCGTCTCCGACCGAATGGGTGTGACCTGTGGGGTTCCCCAGGGGTCGATCCTGGGACCCCTTTTATTCAATCTGTACATGCTTCCATTGGGCCAGCTAATACGCAACCATGATGTGTCCTACCACAACTATGCTGATGACACTCAGATCTACGTGTCGCTGACAGCAGGAGAACATGGGCCTATTGATTTATTGTGTCACTGTACTGAACAGATCAGTCTGTGGATGCAGAACAACTTCCTCCAATTAAACTCAGACAAAACTGAAATCATTGTCTGTGACCCACAGAAACAAAGAGAAAGTGTCATTAGTTACCTTCTGACGCTCTCTCTGGAACCTAAACATCAGGTCAGAAATCTTGGGGTAATACTCGATTCTGACCCTAACTTCAACAGCCACATTAAATCAGTAACATCAGCAGCCTTTTACCATCTTAAAAACATTGCCAGAATCAGAGGAATAGTCTCTAAACCAGACCTAGAAAGACTTATCCATGCTTTTATCCCTAGCAGGTTATACTACTGTAACGGCCTGCTCACTGGGCTTTCTAAACTGGCCTTAAGACAGCTTCAGAACATCCAGAATGCTGCTGCTTGCGTTCTGACCAAAACCAGGAAATATGACCACATTAGTCCAGTGCTCAAGTCTCTGCCCTGGCTTCCTGTCACTCAAAGAATAGATTTTAAAACAGCCTTGCTTGTGTACAAGTCTCTTCATGGTTTAGCCCCAAAGTACATATCTGACATGTTAGAGCCATATGAACCAGCCAGGACTCTGAGAACCTCAGGTAGTGGCCTCCTGCTGATGCCCAA
Source organism: Orestias chungarensis (assembly GCA_032876305.1). Classification (NCBI taxonomy): domain Eukaryota; kingdom Metazoa; phylum Chordata; class Actinopteri; order Cyprinodontiformes; family Cyprinodontidae; genus Orestias; species Orestias chungarensis. The sequence continues at coordinate 396,250 of JAVLVB010001002.1, forward strand.
AGTCAGGACCAAACAAGGGGAGGCTTCATTACAGTTATATGCTCCTAAAATCTGGAACAGTCTTCCTGAAGAGGTTAGACAGGTTTCAACTCTGCCGTTGTTTAAATCCAGGCTGAAAACAGCCTTTTTAAACTGTGCATATAGCAACTGAGTACTATTATTATTATTTTATTTTAATTTTATTTCTTTTAAATTCAAAGCTGATTTTATTGTTTCATTTTCTGATCTTTTTTTTTCTTATGTAAAGCACTTTGAATTGTCTTGTAGACGAAAATGTGCTATACAAATAAACTTGCCTTGCCTTGCCTTGCCTTATAAAAAATCAACTTTGTTTCCTCAAACGTGAATGTCTCTTAACTCCTCATTCTCATAGTTGTCTGATGAGCAGAATTCCTCTGGAGATTAATGCATTAAGATTAATGGCTTAAGTGGAACCTCCAATAACCATAGGAGTGCATAACTTGAGTATAAAAATACGTGCAATTAGGACAAAATACAAAACAGCACAACCATATAAAGGTGTTTCTTCACCAAAATAACAGTACTGATCTATGATTAGATGCAGCTTTGTCTGTGTGTCTCAGGCAATTCTTACTAATAAAACATCTTCCCTGTGCCTACTTCGGTCTTGAGGCTTTCACAATAAAAGCTCGTCAAAGCAGATTTATTCAACACATAGTTTCTCAGTAATAAAACCTAATTGCTAAACAGATTGTTTACTGACAATAACCCAGATACCCTCTGTTTAACTGAAATTTGATTTAAACACAAATTTTCACAGAACAAGACAACAACTACAACACTGGGGATTGATGCATTACTGTCAGCTATCACAGCAACTTTATATTTTTTCCTGTCCCCATATCTGCAGCTCTATCCTTTGATCACTTTGACACATGGCTTTCTGGCTTCCTGGCTCACAGTCACTAACAGTTCCCATTATCGACCGTCTACTGAAATCCAACTTTTCTCACAGACTTTAGTGGATTCATTACTCGACTCTTTTTGACTACAACTTCAACTCCTTACCTTGGGTACTTTTGAGATCCATATGCACTCTCCCAAATTCATAGCTGTATTTGTTAACATGTTACACTGCTTTTACTTATTGCATTGACTCTCCCACCCACCGACATTTTCACTTTTTGGACCTTGTTTGTTCTAACAATTCAAAATCTTTCTTTAACTGATCCCATGATTTCTGCCCACCTGGCTTTCATTTTTGATATTTTGATTCCAACAAAAAAAACATGCAACAATTTAAAATAACTATTCAAACTTTCAAGTCCCTCTCCCCTGCCTCACTAAAACTGTCCATATCTTACACCATTTCTGTCATTATTTAAGCATCGGACCCACATAAATCAGAGGACTCTCAGGAGTACAATAATATGAGTTTATTGAAAGGGTGTGTGTGTGTGAATCCAGGGACTGAGATGACGGGCACGGCAGGGAAACAGAGACAGCAGACACGGAACAGTTCAGCGGGGAACCTCTGCGGCGGACGGGAACAACGTGGGAGACTGGAGACCACTGAGGGGTAAGTGGAACAGGTGAGATGATGCGGGGAAAATGTGCAGTAATATGAAACAGTCTTACTTTGGGGATGGAAGGTTGACACCTGGAGGAGTGACTGGTGAGTACTTTAGGCAGATCCATTTGGAAAGTTGTCAGAGGGGGTGAGCACAGCAGATGGAGTGTTGGAGCGAGCAGGCCGAGCTGAGCCAGAGGAGTGGTGAAACCAGAGGGTTGTTTGACCGGTGTGAATCCTGAGACTGTGTGAGCACTGAGATGGTAGAAACCTGGGGGGGAGCACAGGGAACGGTGAGGGCAAAAAAAGGTAAACAAAGTATTAAAACTAGTAACTGGAGAACATGAGACACAAAAACTGAGAAACTACAAACAAAAAACTCGAGAGCAATGACACTAGAGAATCACAAGATTTGGCACTGCGGGCTAGAGATATAGCAGCTAATACTCAGGCACTGAGTAGTTGATCCACCGGTCCTCTTATACTGCCCAACTGATGAGCGTCAATCTGTCGCACCTGGCAGGTAAGTTAGTGGAGAAGGTGCTCAGTAGAGAGCTTAGGCGACCCCCTGTGGACAACCTGTGAAACACAGTAAAAGAACTCACCCTGACAATTTCTAGCTCTTTCATATTTGACTGAATTTCTAGATTTTTAACGAAATTCACGAGCAACTTGTATTCCTACAAACCAGACTACCTCTGATCTTGCCAACAACTAAAGGGGAGCCAGTGGCTGTGGACCAAGAGGAGGGACCTGGCCTAGTGCTCCAAGTGTGTGATAGCTGATGGGAGTGAACCTGGGACGCTGGGATTCACTGCTGATCCCTCTGGAGGTGTCGTGGGCCTTTCAGTGAAACACCCAAGATGGAGGGCGTCCACTTGAGAACCCAAAGGATGCAATATCTCACTTGATGGCTACAGTGTCTTGTCTGTGCCTTAGGTATCTATTGGGATAGCAACATCTTGTCCTACTTAACAGATCTGATCATCTGGTAAACCAGTGACTGGTGTGAAAGTGAAGCTGGTAACAAGGGGAAGACCTTGCGACAGCATTGAAAGACAGCTGACAGGAGGGAATAGACCCCACCGGCACCACCATGGACTAGTTACCCATGGTGGCAGGATCCAGCAGGAGTGGTGTATGGGTCCCACCCAACTTGGCTACAAAGAGTTCTAAGAGGAAAACACCCCCAGAGCCTGCGAGAGTGGGGGCGGAACATGGCTCACTGACTGACAATCCAGTAACGAACACAGGAATGGAACAGACTGCGAGAACGATGATCAGTATAACTGAGGCTCCGATATTTACAGCAGGATGCAAACTTCAGAACTGCGTATGTGGCTGGACAAAGGTTACTACAATACATCAGGGCAAGAGGAAGTGCCTAACTAAGGGTCAACAGGGAAGTTGCATCGATAACTATTTCTTGAGAAGCAGACTAAGTCGACTGAAGTTCTTCAGCAGGATGCACACCACAGTCTGCAGGACATCAACACCCCAGGAAGAAGAAGAAGGCACAGCAGAGCAACCTGAAACCAGCACATCACGCCCCCCAACAGAGAAGAAGATCTCGGGGAGAAGGCCGTTAGTCAAGTGGCCAAAATCCTGCGACAAAACACTGTGGAGGGAGGTCAAAACTGATCTCTGCAACATCTTGTAAGCGGTCAGAGGAGCCACCTTCAAGAAACTGGAAAGAATGGGCAACCTGATCTATGACTATGGATCGGAGCGGTTTGGAGTGGTCGAAGGCCAACTACCTACAACAACATTCTCCACCAAGTCCCGAAGGCATACGGAGATAGACCGGCTAGTGAAGGAGAGGAGGCAGCTGAAGAAGCAGTGGAGGAAGGCCACGGAGGAGGAAAAGGAGGGAATAAATTTACTACAGGAAGAGATCAAGTGCAGGCTTGTAACTCTAAGAAGAGCAGATAATCTCTCGAAGAAACGCAGAAGGAAAAATCAAACAAGATCACACTTCTACAAAGACCCCTTCAAATTTGTGAAGAGCCTCTTCTCAAAGGAGAAGAGTGGAAGTCTCTCTGTGTCAAAGGCTGTCTTAGAAAAACACCTCAAAAGGACTTGCGCAGATGACCAACACCAGGAAAAGGTTACACTCCCACCTGACAGCCCACCACTCAACGCAGCATCGCACAAGCTGGATACCAGTCCACCCAGGTAGAGTGAAGTAGACAAAACAATGCTTAGATCAAGGGCTGCGTCAGCGCCAGGCCCAAATGGAGTTCCATGCAGACTCTAAAAAAATGCCCCAGGTGTCCTTCAAATCCTCTGGAAGCTGAGGAAAAATTGTGTGGAGAAACAAGGAGATTCCAACATCCTGGAGAACAGCTGGAGGGATCCTTATCCCCAAGGAAAAGGACTCCTCAGAAATTGTCCAGTTCCACCAGATCAGCCTTCAAAATGTGGAGGGGAAAATCTTCTTTAGTGTGGTTGCTCATAGGTTGGCAAGTTACCTGCAAAGAAACCACCTCATTGATAAATCAAATCAGCCATCTCAGGCTTCTCAGGATATGTGAAGCACGCTAGCATAATCTGGCATCAAATCCAGCTTGCCAGGAAGGAGGGGACAGTTCTCCAAGTAGTATTCCTGGACTTTGCAAACGCTTTTGGCTCAGGACCTCCTGTGGACAGCTTTTGACTACTTCAGAGTCCCATCAGCTCTTATAATCCTGGTCAAGGCCTAATTTGAGGACCTCCAGCTCTGTGCGACCACAGCAGAGTACACTATAACATGGCAACATCTGGAATTGGGAATCATGGCCGGTTGCAACATCTCCCCCCTGGCATTCACCTTGGCCATGGAGGTCATAATACAGGCATCTCGATGGGTGGTATGTGGACAGCGAATAAGACCTGGGCTGAGGCTGCCCCCAGTCAGGGCTTATATGGATGACCTTACCACACTGACTTTCTTCACAAGTGGATCAGCACCACCCTAACTCAAACTCTCCAAACTGTTTTAGTATTCATCACAGCACAGAAACAGCCCTCCTGAAAGTCACCAATGATTTTCTACTTACTTCCCACCATTATTTTCCTTCTTAGCCTTAGCACAGCATTTGAAACACAATGACTACATTATTCTCCTGAATCATGTAGTTTGGTATTATAGGATCAACAATCTCTTGGTTCACCTCCAATCTCTCTGAACCCAGATTTCAGTACTTGGCACCCCCTCTTTTTTTTCTCTTTATATTCTATGAGCTGGACACCTGAGGAACACGACGGCGCTCGCGAGCTACTTCTCCGGGGGGTCGAAACAGTGCATTAGAAGACAAACTAACCAACCACACTTAACAAATCAAGGCTTTTTAGATGCTTTATAAGCAGGCTAACAGCGGTGGATTTTGATCAGGTATCATTACCTACGCAACACCGATTTTTAAAAGTAATAGTTTGCCAATTTCAATAGTGAGTGCTAACAGCAACAAACATGAGTTACAATCTTACCGTGCTCTGTGGAGATTTGCTCCAGCGTTGTGTCCTCCTGCATTGACTAGAGCATAGCTGTGGCGGAGTTGAGTGCTCTGGTGGCATTACATGCGGGTCGGTCGCCGAGTACAGAGTCCAGAATCTCAAAATGTGGATTACTGCATGGCCGTCCATTGCCACTACAGCCCAGATCTCTATTCTGATCTCTGTAGTCTCTCTTAAGCTTTTATGCTTGTTAATAATTTTTCTCGCCACTGCCCTCATACCCTCCCGCAGCGATCTCTCCTTGGATGTATTGAAACACCGGTTTGGTCCTTGAAGCCCCCTCAAGTTTTTTTTTTGCACTTCGGTCGCGGACAACACTGCGGTCGAGGACCACACTGCGAGGGGCGGTGGGAAGTGCAATTATCCCTGAATGTGATAGAGGGAGAGTCTACAGATAACTGGTTCGATTTTATGAATGACTGTCGTGGGAAATGGCAGCCGTAAGTGATTGGTTAAGAAGGATGTAGGTCACATGTCTCATGTTTATTAATTAGAACCAACCAAGCAGATGACTTTTTTGGCCAATAACAAGTTCATAAGCATTATTGACTCCTGACAATGATCACACGTTTAGAGCAAATATGAACAAAGAAGAATTGTTATGGATTTATTCTAGTTTGATGGTTTATTGACTTGTTATATGTCTTTCATTTACTTTCCAGACTCTTAACTGCTGCCCCAAGTTTAGGGTCTGGACTTTCCAAATAGTCTTGGTCAGCAGATTTGGCAGGCTGTGATCATCAGACGGCCCTCGGTGGCTGTTGACACCACCCGTTATTACCTGTTGTTATTTTCTTACCTCAATAAGCTATTAAACTGTTGTTGTGATCCTTCTCTCACGTGTAACTGCACAGAATATGACAAGCGATCAATATATTATGATTAATATAATCAAATGTGTGCAAACAATTTCTTTAAACGTCACCTTTTCATCCTGAAAATATGTGAATAACTTTAGCAGATCTTTGTTTTACATGTGTTTACATGAAGGTTTTATAATGTAGTCTGCATTTCTGTGTGTAAAACAACAACAAAGACACAATATAACACAAATTCCTTCCTGTAGCTTTTCACACTTTATTTTCCTGTCACCAGAACACAAAGGAACATTATTTACACAAGAACTACTATAGAAAAATTTACAAGTGAAATAAAAAGTTAAAATAGAATACAAAAGCTATGAAATCTGATCTATTAATAAGTAACTACTAGAGAATAAAAAAGTGCAGGGATGTGTGTTTTTAAGTGTCTTTAAGTGCGTCCAAAACAGAGGTGAAATGTTGATAACTGTCATTCACTCTCTGATCCAGTCCTATGCATGTGGACCGCATCTTAATGTGACAGAAAGTCTTTTTTGTATTATTTATGCCCCTTAGTTGGCTGTTGGCAGAGTTTGCACACAGGCAATCTCTGCACCCTGGACAGTTTTCCTCCCACTTCTGTCAGGTCCTGCCGGTGCTTCCTCTTGTACTGAGTGGCACTGGACCAGCTGGGGCTGGGCTGGCTGTGAGGAGCTCCAGGCTGAGGGCACAGCGGCTGTGATGGAGCAGGGCGGTCTGTGGAGGGGGAAACATGGATGACGGGCAGGGTGTTCTGGCTGTGTGGAGGTCCAGGCTAAGGCTTAGGGGGAGGCTGAGGGCGCTGGTGCATCTGGGTTGATGACAGGAATAGCCGGAGTTGCCATCTAAATGGAAGAATAAACTGAAGCAAAACAGAAATGATGGACGGACTCCTTATCTATTTATCTATTACACACATATTCTCTATACATACATACATACATGCATACATACATACATACATACATACATACACACATTCATACATATATACATACATACACAGTATATAAAACACAGAGGTGTGGTATGGAAAACAAAACTCAAAAAACATTACACTGAGATTTCAGTTTTCAACTTCTTAATAGAAATTAACTGACCTCAGTCTTCCAGAGTGAGAAATAAAAAATAACAAAGTTCACTTTGTCATAATTAATGAAATATGTCAGATCTTTAACTAATTATTCTTTTAAATTACTTTGAGCTTTACAGTTTTAACCAAATCACAAACTTGATCACATCGTAAAAACATTTGTTATTCTGTATGCACACACTAATTGGATACAAAAATGTTTTGCTCTATTTGTGTTATTACTGACAGGTAATGAATGACATGGGAACAAGACAGCAGTTTAGGCATTAGTATGGGTAAACGTCAGATCGCGACGAAGCATTTGTAAAAACGCGTATCTGTCATACATTCACCAGATTAAACATTGACATTTAAAAACAAAGGGAAATAATGTACTTACCGCGCATTGGAGCCACTTTGATTAGTATTCCACCGTCAGGTTTACGGTTAGTGAAGGGGCAGATCCGATTGGCGCAAAGGCTCTAAGATGGCGGAGGAGGCGATCCGATTGGTAGTCTACGTTCAAAAGTCTACAGTGGCGAGCGAGCGGCGTCCTGATTGGTCAGTCTACGTTCAAAAGTCTACAGTGGTGAGCAAGCGGCGCCCTGATTGGCCGGTTTGTCTAATCCACTGACCACTGCTGCTTTGACTTCAGGTCTTTTTTGTTTCTTTTGACACACAAGCACCTCCAGTCTTGTTTAAAAACTGTCGCTCTTTACCTGTTTACTGGTTATTAGCAGATATGTAGCCCCACCTCCAATCCCTGACGTCATCACGTTGAACCGTTTCTTTCCTCTAGCCCCAGAAAGACTTGGTGCCAGCTAAGCACAAGTTTGGTCAGTGGAAACACAAAGAACTGGTGCTAACTCTGGCTGTAGCACCGAACCAGCACTGGAACCAGCTTGGTGGAAAAGGGGTACCAGATCAGAGTAATGTACAGTACACTGGCGCATGATCACTGACAGTGTTGGGGTAAATTCTGTTTTCTGAAATATCCCTCAGTAGAATGCTGCTAAAAGGGAAATAATCTAATCTTGAATATGACCGGTGTACAGGTAAAACAAAATGTGTAATCCTTGAGAGAGGGATGCTTGGAGGGCCATGCATCTAAAAGACCAAAATCGTCTATGATTTGTTTAATAATTTTAGTGGACTGCCAGTTACACTGACTCCCCGTGTTACTGAGCCTGTCCACAGTTGCGTCAAATACTATGCTGAGGTCCCCTCCTATGAGGGGACCTTATAGTGTTATCTGAGTGATCAGAGAGTGATGTGAAAAAAAGAATGGAAGAACGAGTGGTCATCAACATTGGGACCATTACATTACCAATACATAATTTCATATAATGAATAAGTATATTAACTATCATAAGTCTTCCTTCTGGGTCAGTAGTTCTACTCTTGATAGTAAAAATAACTTTTCTGTTTATCAATATGGCAATGCGTCTTTGTCTGGAGTTGTATCCAGCCGCAAATACATGAGGAAACTAGGAGGTGGACAGAACATCAGCTGTTGTGTTCGATAAATGAGTCTCCTGTAGTAAAACATCTGCCTGGTAATCCTTTAACCCAGTGTTTTTCAACCTTTTTTGAGCCAAGGTACATTGCTTTCATTGAAAGAATTATGAGGCACACCACCAACCAAAAATTTAAACAAATTATGCTCTATAGTCGCATACATTAAATTTATAGTAATTCTTATCAAAGTGTCTTTAATATGAATCAAATAAAAATGTATTTTTATCATATTTTATATATTTTATTTCAAATTGCACTAAACATGTCCACTTCAAAAATACTCAACAATTATCCAATTTCACCAAGGTAATTTCCACGGCACACCTAACGAACACCCACGCCACACTTGTATGCCGTGGCACACTGGTTGAAAAACACTGCTTTAACCGATTATGGATTTTTAACCTCTTCTCTCTTGTCCCAGCTCCATGCACATTCCATGTAACAAACTTTAACCTAGACATGCTCATATTAGTTCTGTGCGTGTTGGATGCTTATTGACAAAAACGTCTCCGCCATTGTGCATGCATGCATGCATGCGCAACACAGTGTGCGATGCTTGTGTGCGTGTGTGTGTCCTGTATGCTTAATTTTTATGTGTCATAAATACATAAATGTACGCGTGTGTAAATATACGTAAGTGTGACTGTGTGCTCCGCTCCAGTGTGGTGCCGGCTATGTCCGTGTCATTCTTCCGCTGTGAGCAATCGCATGTGTACAAACAATATCCCACTGTACTATAATGTTAACGCAGCTAGCTGTGGACTTGGTAAAAAACAAGAATACAGTTCAAGAAAGTGTGAAGAGAAAGAAGAAAAAAACAAACAAAACAGGAATATTATAACTCTTGTTTCAGTTGTGAGACAGGTAATGATTTAAACCATTACTTAATACATTTTATCAGAAATTTCGTTGAAATCTTCCGCGTCTCCTCGAGCGTGATCGTCGTTCAGGGCACTCTCAATGAGCAGCGCAGACTTGCTTGATGGCAGCGTTTTGCTCTTCAACAATGTTATGAAAAAAATGCAGTTGCAGCACACCGTAGCCTTCCATCTTTGTTGTCATCTTGGCTCTAAATCTAATGGGTATTGGTGACGTTCACATACTAATAGAGAAACTTAATGACGTAGCTTTCCGGCCAGCATCAGTGTGTGGAAAATCCAACGTTCCTTTGTCAGTTCGCACTTGGAACCAGCTGCGAATTGGCTCTAGCACCAGCACGGAACCAGCCCTTGGTGGAAAAGGGGTATTTGACTCCTAAACAACTCCACTGTCAATCATGCCTTTGTCTCATTTTGTTACTACAGTACTACAAATCTCAGGAATATTATGCAACCACTGTTTAACCAAGTTATGATTCCGACAGTAAAACAAAGATGATTTGGTCTGTTTGTTAGGAAACAAACAGAGACACTACCCACAAAGATGAAAGTATTTGTCATTGCTCTCAGTAAGGCTTGTTCTTCTTTTCTTGACCAATGTATTCTGTACTTAAGACTCCACAAGCAACTAAAGATTGACTCACAAACTGAAAATTTATTTCTTCCATTACCTCACACACATAGTGTCTTAATATCAGTACTTTTGAAATTGTATCAGAGTACACACTTTTCTTATTTTTTTTACCCTTCTGCACATACAGTTTCATATCTTAAAGCAGAACCTTTAGGTAAAAACTTGTTTTTGTGCTTCACAGGTGGGCTTTCCCATCCTCTCCTCATCCCTTGTTGTCATAGCATGCTTGGAAAATGTGGCAGGAATGTTTGTGTTTCCGCTAACACAGTTGCCCTTTGCATATATAAGTCTGATTCTCTATGGTGTGAAGAGATATGCTTTTAAATTTGACAGGTGTCAGTGATGAAATCAGCTCATCTGAGGGCATGGAACTGCTTGGTTCTCCTCACTAATTCTATTCAGCTCCTGGGACTCCTAATAAGGAACAACATCGCCTTGATGTGTGGCCCTCTGGCACGTGAAAATTTTTTTTGTGGGCGGCATGTGAAGACAAACATGCAAATGTATGCGCATGCATACACACACATTTAAAAGAGTGACAATTTTCCTCCTTTTTCATGTGGTGACACAAACACACAGTTCAATAAAGCCAAAGGCATTAAATAACGCAAAGAGATTCTGAAGCATTCATACCAGTTTTCAAAAAATTAGGCCGTATAATTTACCTGGACTAAACGCATCTTTTTGGTAAGTGCCAAGGCGGCCTGCATTTCACTCCTCCACTTCTCTTTCCTTAGCTCTTACTCTTCTTCATCCTCAACCCTTTTTGGCCCAGATTGTAATTGTCCCCTGAAAGAGCACACAGTAAATAAAGCTAATGCAATATTTTTTCTGGATCTCATCTTGTGATGCAGTGCTCTTCTTGGCTTGTGGGAGAGAATAAGGTTTTTGAAATTGAACTTGGGGGCTGGTAAGATGAATAATGTTTTTTTCTGACATAGTAGTAGAAGGCTGATGAGATGAGGTGAGATGCAATGAAAATAACACACTTTCACATACAAGGTCCATTGAATTAGCAAAAAACACAAATCACTTAAATATGGATTTTAGTTTCCATTTTCAGATTTTTAAGGTTTCCAAGCCCGTTCTCTCACAACTCACTCTTTAACTTTTGCCTCTGTCTATCCCTATGTTTTTTTTTGGAAAGAATCCCCTCAACTCCATCAGCTCCCAACTCTTACTAAAGCAGCACCTGAATAGCCTATGTGACATCTTGTTCACCATTTACTTCGCACTTTTCGTTGCACCAGCTCTCCTCTCCTCTACAGGCCATAAATTTTCTCTCATTCCTAAGTGCTCCTCTCCCCTCTCCACCTTCCGAGTCAGCTTCCCGCCACTGTCTCTGTGGTGTAGGTGATGGTTACCATAGCAACTCTCAGGCAAATTAACTCTGGCACATGGAACTGATTTTGGGTAAGGTAAAGTGTCCTCTGAAAGGTGTTTGGCATCGACATGGAGTTGCAGTGCAGTGCTTTATCAGACACCACTGACAGTTATGTGACACATGCAATGTCTGAGGATGTGACTGAAATAAATGTTCAATATACATAACAAACGTTTTCATTGTCACAAACTCACAGATGCTTCGTGGGCACAAAGAAACTCTCAGTACAAGAGCATTACAGCTGAGAGGCTTAACATAGGAAAAGAGGTTTTAGGACTACCTGTGGATTTTCGTACAAAAAAAGAGAAATAATGTAAAAATAGCTATGATGGGGACAGACAAGTTTGATGTAAGGCAAAGCACAGACAGTAAATAATTTTTGTGCATTATGAAGTCTATTGTTCAGGTCTTAGATTTTCATTGATTTTCTATCAGATTTAGGTAATGTTGTGTTGCTTTCCCATGGACTACATTGATGCCATTGTCATTAAACTGGGTATTAATCATTTTAGCAGTGTAAGCAGTTACTAATTCCTGAAAAACAAACACCTGGGTCAAAAACGTGGGATCGGGATGTAATATGCCCTACATTTTTCTGATTAACAGCTGTGCTCGTGGTGGACATGGGAAAACACATTTAAGGATGACTACTTTTAAAATCATCCCTGCTGTGGAAAATGCACACTAGACCTCAAGAGACTTTAAGTCTTTGCCACTCAACCCTCTTTTAAAAGCTGGGCATTTCACAAGCATTTCTCTTTAGCCTATATAAAATCCTTCTGACAATATCCTAAATAAATATGTGACTAGTAGCTTTTAAGGTCATGCCATATGCCATATGAATCATATTGTCAATGCATCTTTTTTCTACCTCTTCCCTTCACTCAACTTTCCACTAATTTAAATTTCACAGCTGAAATTATTTTTTAGAGGGTTCCACAAAAGTACACATTAAAATGCAAACAATACATAAACAGAAATATTTGTTTGTAAATACATAACTAAAAATAGGGACAACAAAGTTTAAACAAAGGGTAATTAGAATTTGGAAATTGTAGTTATTCTCACAAATAAGTAAATGGCAGTAGATATGTATGGGTAGGTAGGTGGTCTAAAATTGTGCTAGACATGTGAATAGGTAATTTTTCAGCCAGTCAAGTACTTATAATCCATAATTCCATCCTCATTCTATCCATCTGAGTATATCAGCAGCCTGTTTTTATTAACCCCGAGGACCCTTGTGTTAGTGCACCTTGAATATGCAGTATCTGCAAATTCACTCAGATGCACACAAGTGTTCATGCACACACACTCATAGCAAAACTCAATTGCACAATCTGAGCCTAATGAGTGTAGTTTATCTGTGCATGGACATGTAAAATGGTTGACCAGCCATATTTTTTCTGCAAGAGCTGACTTGTTATTGCCACACTTTGGCAATGGAATGATAATACTGGCAAATGGTTGAAGGGAATATTTATAACATACCAAACTAACAATAATAAGAGAAACTACAAAAATATATATGTAATAAATCTTCCAAACTAAGTTATTTATTTAAACATTTTCATAACATACTGTCTGTTTGTTAATCTTATACAAAAGGGGTTCTTTATAATTGTTGACTACAAGACAGATAGTACAGTTGAAGTAATTTACGAGCATATGTATAAAATTAGAGTTAGGGCAGTCCCGGTGGCTAAGGGGGGGCATTTGCTAGCCGGCTGCCCATGGAGTCATTCGTTAGCTGCCCCAGAGGCCGGCTTTTCTTGTTGTTGTTTTCCACCAGGAAGGACGTGACGTTAAGTGGATTTGCATTTCCCCATCAGATACGGTTTTCCCTACATCTCTGTGCTGCGCAGGTGGCAAACTTTGCATATGCTTGTGCTGGGTTTGCCCCTCAAGGGAACTACGCACAATGTGAAAGCTTTTTGGCGATATATTGAAACCTAGGCTGCTTTGTCAAGAATATAGAGCGTCACTAGCAGCATCTTAGCCCATGTTCTCCTCCAAGAAGCTGTCTCAGCCAATAGAATGCCATAACTATAGAAATACCTTAAACAACCTAACCCTGTAGAGTTAGACATGCAGAAGTTAGAGCTAAGGAGAACCTTCTGTCTAGAATGAGTTCTTCCTCCAACCGGATTAGGCTGTCTTCTCTTCCTCTTTCTTACTATTAGCTTTATAGTAGCGTGTCTGCCTCACTGACTGAAGCTGGAAGTTGGTTCCACAGGAGAGGAGCCTGATAACTAAAAGATCTGCCTCCCATTCTGCTTTAAGAGATTCTAGGAACCACCAGTAAACCTGCATTCTGGGAGCAAAGTACTCTGTTAAGGACAGAAGAAGTAATCAGATCGCTAATGTATGATGGAGCTTGATTAGTAAGAGCTTTATATGGTTATATTAAGAATCTTTTTGACAAGGAGCCAATGAAGGGAAGCAAAAATAGGGGAGATATGATCTATCTTTTAAAGTTGCATCAGAACTCTTGCTGCAGCGTTTTAGACCAACTGAAGACTTTTAATTGCATTTTGCGAACTTCCTGCTAATAAAGAGTTACAATAGTCCAGCCTTGAAGTAACAAATGCATGGACTAGTTTTTAAGCATCACTGCTAGAGAGAATATTCCTAATTTTTGCTATATTCCTTAGGTGAAAGAAGGAAATCTTAGAGACATGTTTTATATGGGACTTAAAAGAAATATCTTAATCAAAAATAACACCAAGGTTCTTTGCATTGTTACCAGAGGTCAATTTGAAGCTATCCAGTTTAAGGGGTTGACTAAGCAGTTTTTTTTAGAGATTCAGGTCCATAGATAACAACTTATGTCTTTTCAGGGTTCAACAGCAGAAAGTTTAAAGTCATCCACATTCTTATGTTTAGTTACATGCCTGTAATCTACCAAACTGACTGGATTTTTCAGGATTTATGAATAAATACAGTTGTGTATCATCAGCACAACAGTGAAAATTAACCATGCTGTCAGATGATTTTACCAATAGGGAGCATGTATATGGTAAATGGAATTGGGCCAAGTAAGGAACCCCGTGGTACTCTACAAGTAACCTTACAATGTGTCATTTATATGAACAAACTGGGATCTCTCAGAGCAATACTATTTAAACCAGCCTAGTGCTGTTCCCTTGATCCCTACAATGCGTTATAGCCTTTCTATGAGGATATTGTGAACGACTGTGTGAAAAGCAGCACTGAGATCTAACAGAACTAGAAAAGACACAAGACCATTGTCTGAGGCCATGAGAATGTAATTTTTGACTTTAAGGAGAACTGTCTCAGTGCTATGATGAGCTCTGAAACCTGACTGACATTTTTCAAATCGGTCATTATTCCCTAAATACGAAAATGAATTATGAAAAAATCATACATTGTGATTTCTGGATGTTTTGTTTTTAGATTATGTCTCTCACAGTGAACATATATATAGCATGATCATTTTTCTCTGTTTACAAAAATACTTTTCCCTCTCTGAACCACATTTTAGAAATTGCAATAACAGAAATTTTCTCTTAAAACTTGGGAAATTTGTAAAAAATACAAAAATAATTTTGTTATTGAAATTTTTTAGAGAGAATCGCTGCATATTCTCTTTTAAAATCCTCCTATGAATGGTTTTCACAAATCAGCTTAGTACTACACCAGAGATGACTGCCTGGATAAATACAATTTTCAATCTGATTAGATTTATATTCTTTATCTTAAAAAGCTTCAAAATAACTTGTGTGCTTTACAGTATTTTTTTACATAACTATAAAAATAGAGAACAAATAAACAAAAAAATAAAATACAAAACAAAACTTACACAAAAACATCTTTCCCTTTATTAAGTTGTATTTCTCCTCCTCTGAAACATGCCTAACCCTTTTAGTTTAAACATTAATATAAAATATCTCATCTATATTTCCTGTATTTTCCTGGTGGTGCATCCTCCCCTGTATTTGACATTTGCAGTGGTCCGTGCATATCTGCACTAAGTAGTCTCAAAGCCAGTGATCAACAAGTTCTCCATTCTTGTGTGTTGTTCCAGCTGATTCACTCTGTTTTCCAAATTTTCAATCTTCTTCAATCATCTTTCCTCAATCAGTTTCAACATACCCAGCTGCTGTGTTGCCACTTTGGTTAGCTTGTCTGATATGAAATTCAGTATCTTCTTAACTTTTCCATGTTTTTAGAAGTATCAGTTTAGTCCTCCAGGTAATCCAGTAGGCCTTTGTCAGGAACAGACAAAAGCCTGCTTAAAATTTACAAAATAGCAAAAAATCATTGTGTGCTTTGAAATTTTACTCCAGTACAAATCTTATAATATCCTACACCATTATCAAGTAGTTTGACAATGGTGTGTGTATGTGTTATTTCTTATATTGAGAAAGGCTGTTCAGCCCAAGCCTTAACCGACTGCCATCTTGAAGGATGGGTGCTGACAATACAACTCACCACCCTTTACGACTATTCTCAGCTGCACCTAGGTTTTGCCCAGCTCCTGACTTCCTCTGTTCCATCAGCTGCTGATATTTATTTATCCAAGCTGCTCCAGCAACTGCTCATCCTCACTGATTATCACAGTATCAACATACAACAAAATCGCCTTCATATTTTTTTTGGAACAGTCCCATCTTTCACCTCTTCAATGCTCCTCCATAGTTTGCTCCCAGTCCTGCTCTAGGTTTTGTAGTTGCCAGTAAAAAAAATTTTTGAAGTGAAGAGAAATCCTGAAATTCGTGTACATGTATGTAGTACTTTGATAGGCAGGCTGTCCAAATTGCAAAGTAAGAGTGTGGTAAAAGTGGATTCTTAATTTGTATTTCTGTCTAACTATGTAAAATACCCGATTAAATCTACTCACAACTTCAAACTGAAATAATGAAGGAGATTTGTATGCTGATGTTATGACTGTGTGAGTTTTTAATATGTGTGTGCCTTTGCTTGAGCACACGCGTTTGGATAAATATGCAGAGTTTAGGGGATTGAAGGGATTTGTGTGGCTATATAGTTCACACTTCCATAAAGCTCAAACATTTTGCACATGCATCTGCACACTTTTGTACATTTTATGACAACTGCCTTCACACTTACGCTTCTTGAGTGTTTCTGGTTGTTTAACTTTTCTTACCAGTTTTGTATGCCAACATGCATGGATGACTTTTTATCAGTGTGTGTCAAGTGTATGTGCGTATGCAGGGGAAAAAGAGAAAGAGAGAGAGAGACAGAGAGAGAGAGAGGCAGCATGACAATAAGAGTAAGAATGGGGAATGAGCAGTCTGTCATGTCTGAGAGGGAGCCAAGCCTGTTCAAATTGCCTTCTGGCTTCCAAGCCCGTCATAAGCAAACTGGCACTCCTTCCCTTTCTGCATCGGATAACCCCCCCCCCCCCCCCCC
>JAVLVB010001002.1:416064-426251 GCA_032876305.1 Orestias chungarensis
TAGGGACCGAGAAACTAAGAGACGGGAGGCGAGGGACATCAGAGGAGGAACTCAGGAAGGACAACACGGAATGACCACAGGGAGATGATGCAGGGACACGAGAAGGCAACAAGGCAGGGAGTTACAACAAGGGATATCGCGGAGAGACGAGAAGGCAAAGCTAGGGGCAACAATGGATAGCGGGGAGAGACGAGAAGACAAAGCTAGGGGCAACACTGGATAACGGGAAGAGACGAGAAGGCAAGGCTAGAGGCAACGAGGGATAACGTGAAGTGACGGAAGGCAAGGCTAGAGGCAACGAGGGATATCGTGGAGAGACGGGAAGGCAAGCTAGAAACAACGGGAAACTACAACAGACGATCCAGCGGTGAGTGGAAGATTGCATCAGACCTATATACTGTGGAAGCGGGGTGTGATTGGTGGAGGAGATGAGTGAATATTGCTGACAGCTGTGAATGAAGGCGGAGTGACGAGACACAGGAAGAAAACAGAACTAAACCAAACACACATTATGACACAATGTACTGTTGCCTTGTTTAAGTCAGTTAAATTATTTGATTTATTGATGATAAAATGTAGGTTTTAGAATACTCTCTCTTTCTGTTGACATTTGCTTCATTGCCACTGCACTCATAGCACTAAGCCTAGTTCTGGCACCATAAATATCAACTGACATTTGATAGGGGTTGTAAACTGGGTAATGATGAACCCCTAACACAGTTTTGAAAAAATGTGAGGCTCTAAACTTTACTCAAATTATGTATTTACCCACTTAATCCTAAATATTGTACTCCACACTGTGATTTGACGAAAAACTCAATCTAAACCCCAAGCTGGAATTGTTATTATTTTGCCATTAAATGTATATGCACTAGGTTTAAATTTAAACTCCACCAGCAATCGTAACAAAGCACTCTCTCATAAAAACTCACCCAATGTTCCATAAAATCTACCTCTATAAAGGTTGTTTCAAAAAACTCCATCTCCAAATTAGTAAAACAAAATATATCATCTTCGGTAGAAAATCTGTTAATTAAGCCCCACAGAAAATCAAAGGTTTACAAAGAATACTGTCAACTGTTTTGCTACTATTCCTCCATTTCCTACTCATCACTGTGACCTGTATAAATTAGTGGGCTGACATTTGCTTCGAACTCAGCAGCTCCAAACCTGGTTTCTCTATATACAAGACAATCCTGTGAAAGCTTCTATCTAACAGTATCTTTATCTAGCTTTATGCCCCCCTGTACATCTATTTCCTTTGGCCTTCCACTTTACAACAACACATGACTTAACCTTTTTTCTCTGATATCAATCTCAAAGTTTTACAAAAAACACTATAGCTGACTCTTTTTTTGGCTGATATTCCTCAACTCACATATATGTATGTTAATGTAAGTATTTGTTACTAATATGCATGTCTTTACACAACAGTGTGTTATGTTTTTTTTGTATTTTTTCTGCAGCAATTGTGGTCTGGTCCTGTTTGTAAATGAAAACCCATTCTCAGTTCACTTGGGAAAAAAAAATACATAAAATTTATTGTAAGTGATACTTTTCTATTGAAAGTATCTTGTCTATGGTGTGTTGTTTTCTAAACGCCTTTAATATGCCCCTCTGAACACAATCTTGAAAGTAGCTCATACCACATGAAACAATTTGTTGATCTTTGCAAAGCTTTGGTTGTGGCTAGATTTAAAAAATAAAATAAAATAATAACAATAATAACAAATCAAAACAAAAAAATGAAAATAAACAATTGCAACCTTTCCACTTGTTAAACATTTGTGTAATTACACAAATGTTATCTGTTAAAAGCCAGCTTTTAGTTCTGGCTCCCTTTTTCAAACTCTTTCATCACATATACACTTTTTAATTCCATTTAATGCCAACTCTTCTGCCTTTATATACTGCATGTGTGAATGTGGATGTGCATATACATTGATATGCTGCTAATAATCCCCATTTGTTTGTCCTTCGGTGTAATGGCCTCCATAAATCAAATCACATTCTCCTTAGAGATTTGCCACTGGGCATTTCTCGCGTTCTCCCTCCCTCATTTAGCCTTCTGCTTCCCTCCACTGCTCTTCTTCCACCCCGGCCTCCCATGCATTCCCAGTTTGTTTTCTTCCTTTTATGCTTTTCTTACCTCACTGCTTCCTTCTTCACTCAAAGCCTTTGCTTGTGCCTGCTTTATTGAACCTTGTTCAAGAAGCTTTTCTTTTACATTGATTATGACATTAGTGAGGGTTGATGTTTTAGTTGTTCCCTTCAGATTATTATTATTTTTTTTTGTGTGAAGGTTGCTTTGGGGTTGAGGGGCTAAACGAGGCGAAAAGGCAACATGTAAAATGGAGGGGTTTTTTTAGGGAGGTGCTCCAAACAAAATGGTTTCATCTATGTGTAGGTAGGTAGGTGTATAATTCATGATTGCCCTTGAATACTTTGTTGCGATAGAAATCTGGGAGGCTTAAAAGCTTCATGCTGTTTCAACCAAGGTTTTTTTTTGCACCTAGTTGTCTCCTCATACTTTTATATCATAATTTGTTTCTCATACTGTACATACAAACACACACATTTCTGTGCATCTTTGTCCCTTGAAGAGTACTGTTTTACTAAACTTTTTAGGACAAGTGATTTATTTTCGTAGACACAGGCATACTGATAAAACAATGCTCTCACATGAATGTGTTCACAACCTAACGCTATTACTCAACACATTGAGATTTCCTGTTATCAGTTGAACTGCACACACAAACACCAAGAAGACACACAAATTCTCACTAAGACACACGAACACTGACACAAGATATGCACATTTACAGTTTCACCTACGTATACTCAGTACCTTCTACACTTTAAAGTGGGTCAGCCTATCTCTCATGTAGCCTCTGGAAATGGCATAAAGAACAGGATAAAGAAATATTTACCGCACCTGAACATAAGCTGTCAAATTCACCTAACCCTTCCAATTGCAGAAACGAGGAGGCTTTTGAAGACTGTCTAAGGAAAGCAAAGAGGTAGACCAACTGGTGTTGAAGCATTAACTCACCTAATCTTTTTAAACCCACCTTCTTAGGTTCTCTAAACCAATAAAATCTGCTTTTCAAATTTGCTGGCAACCATTTGAAATCTATTTTGAAATAACTAATTCATGCCAAAACAGTAAACACTTTTCAATAAGATGTTAGCTTTTAGTTAAATATAAATCTAACATCTGTTTATGTCCTCTATTTTGTCCACAAATCACAATTTGACCCGATGGATGTTAACTGATCCAGAAGATGTCTGAAGCCCCAAAAAACCGTAACAAGCAGTGAGAATATTTCATTAATAATGTCATTAATAATTATTCTATTAATATTTAGTGAAATGGTGTTCCTTACCTCTAACAGGTAATAGTTCAATTAGGATAATTCACTCGTTTCTGAGCTGAAGCGAGTGAATTATCTGACCTAAAGGCATGTATTACCTAAATAGGCAGCGACCTCTGAATACCACCAGCCTTTTATCCCCTGTGATATTAGGGCCTGGGTTGTAGAGTTGTGGAAGTTGCTCTGTCCACTTGTCTCACAGTCTTCTCTCCCGTCTACCAGCCCTTGTCTCTCGATTATCAAATCGGTTTTCTCTTGAGAAAATGTGAAATGTCTCCAGAGGCATTGTGGCTCAAAATATAGCCATGCCTATCTCCTTATCCCACAGACTGGCTGTCGATTCTTCTTTCAACTTATAGATCCCAGCCAGGATAAGGAGCCCCATACGTATCTAAATGTGTTTAGATACGTATAGATCCTTCCACTTCTCCGCAAAAACACCCCTCCCTTCTAGATTAGTCATTTCTACAATGACTTTCCATATTGAATCTGGCATGACCAGCTCAAAATCTGACTTGATGTCAGTCACACGAGTCACTTTCATCCTAAGAGGCCGTGGCACTGTCCTTATTATGTTTTCTGCAGACAGTTTGCCTAGCACACATTTAGGGGTGAAGACCACTGTATTTCACATTTTTTTGACATGAATGTCTTGCTTGGATGAATAAGGATGGATATTCCCTCATCTGGTCCAAAATAAGAATCATTAGAATCAGAATTTAGCTCAAGATAGTCCCCGTCTTCAGACACATCCTCCTCTATTTTACTGTCATCCTTTTGCTTCGGCTGCTCATTTTGTAAAGGTCTGCCACCAGAGTGTAAATGTTGGAAGGATTCCCATGCAGAGAATCTTTTATATGTTTTGCCCCTCCCCTAGTGAGTGTCCACTGAATGGGGGTGGTGATTTCCCTGAGAGGAAAGAAGTGGTTCCCATCAAAAATCATAAAGTTTGCACCTGTGCATCTGTTGCAAAGAAATAAATACTCTGACATTTCAGACACCCTTTTAACCCAATTTCACTGCTGGGTCAAATTGACCCGAACAGTATCTCTGTGATATGAACATACAGTGGGTTGTTGCAAATATGTGAAATAAACCATTTTCATATAAAATTTTGATTACACTAATTAAGACAAGCAGAAGAAGTTTCATACAGAAAAAATACTTTTAACTGTATCTCCTTGCTCTTCAAACTATCAAACGGGTCAATTCGACCCGTAACATAACAGGAGGGTTAAGCATGTAGTAATATGTATTTTAGCTGCCTAATAAAGCAGTTGATTTTTAAGGCATGAATGAAGCTCCAATAAGTTTTGTAAATATTTGCAATGGGAGGAAAGATTAGATCTTTTTTAGATGGTGGAACAGGTCAAGGTATATTCTGCAGAAGTAAACCCTACTGTGAGATCAAGCTAGGACGCAAAAGATGTTTAGAAGCAAAACATTATTTTAAAGTGAAACCTTTAACTGCACACATTTCTCACAACTTGAGCACTCAACCACTAGGCAATGTTATGAAGTATCTATAAGAAAAATATATCCTCATTTTCTTTCAGTAACCTCTCCACACCTGTAAGGCCTAACTGAACAACCTTGGGCTGGGCTCTAATAGATAAGAAGCACTGAGAGGAATCGTGGAAAAAAAGAAACATTAAGCACTTAACCTTACCACTGGTAGAAAGGGAACTTTTTTTAATATTACTACTCTAGACCATAGCTATTTAACTTTAGTTGTAAGAGGGCCTAATATAAAAATGTTTATTTGACAATTACAGGTATAGTTTATAAAATGAAGATAAAATAAAGACCAAACATGTTTTTATAATGGGAGAAAAAATCAGTTTATTTTCTAGTATTACTTTGTAATTTTATAATCAACATTTTTGGGTTTTTACCAGCTTCCAAATGATGAATAACAGGTTTGGATTTTCACATAAAAAGAGACAAGTCTTAAGATCTGAATCTAGTGACAGTATCCCACCAGAAATGCAGTAAACAACAACCAACAAACTAACACAATGCTGAAAACTAGAAAATAGGAAATTGGTTTCTGCAAATCATTGACTAACAATGTATGGACCTTAACAATACTTAGTTTTGCAAACATCCTGGAAGAAGTTTTACTGTGACCACATAACATGATGCAAATTCGAATATTAAAGGTATAGGAGAGGATCTTCAGCTCATTCTCATTTTCGCAACACTGCGCATGCGCCACCTCATCTCCAGTAACGCCCCCTGATATCGGGAGCGCGCACATCCTCAGCACATGCAGTCTGTTTACATCTGCGGGACCAAAGCCTCTGGCGCCGCATCGGACTTAATACAGAATTGATAAATTATACAGCAATGGATTAGCTACCAAGAGGTTATTTGTTTAGGAAAACGCTTGTACAAGAACATTTGACAGTAATTAATGATTATCAGTGATACATGATCACCCCATTGGGTAGTAATGGCACATAAAGGCTGGACAGCTATTGTGATATATATATATTTTATCATTTAAATACTATACTAGCCTACTATTAATCATTTTTACCATTATTTTACATAGATTTGATGTTAAAGCTATTGGTCTGTGATTTTCTGGGTTTGAGTTATCTTTTCCTGGTTTAGCAATTGGTACTACAATTGATTCCTTTCCAATTCAACGGTAATTTTCCCTCCTCCCAAATTTTATTATATAATTGGAATATTATATCTTTCGATCTTTCACTGAGTTGTCTTTACCTGGTGCCGTATTTTTTTTGTGTCCTTAAGTGCATAATTCAATTTGGCTTTTGTAACTCAATATTTAACAATTTATTTGTCTCTTCAACACTCCGTAATACATCTTTACATCTTTTTCTTCCCTCTTTACTAATATCATTTGAACTGTGAATTTTACTAAATGTTCTTGCCAGACTTTCAACTTTATCATCATATTTTATTATGTTTATATTATCTATTTTTGATATGGGATAGTCAAACTCTCTCTTTATGCAATTCATTCTTTTAATTATTTTCCAAATTTTTTCTATTTTTGTTTCTTTCCCTATTGTGCTACAAAAAGTTCTCCAATATTCTCTTTTTGCATTCTAAATTGTTCTCCTTACCATTGCTTGCTCTCTTTTATAATCAATTAAGTTGAGTATACAATATAGTGGTTCGATCTAGCCATTTCTGTATAATTTTGGCAAATATGTAGTGAGAGCAATCTTTAGGCACACATGCAACTTCTCATCAGGGAGAAGCATGGCATTGTTTTAATGGGATTAAGGTAAAAAAAAAATACTTGATTAACATGAATAAGTAGATCCAAACCTAGTGAGTAATAGGGCAATTTTCTAGCTGTAGGTTACTGATACTGGCTAATATGTTTAGCAGAGAAGTAATATGCACCATCTGAATAAAAGGGCTACTTAAAAGCATAATACATAGCATCTCTATCTAAAGGAGATTATCAATCCATTACATTATCTATTTGGCTAAGGCACAGTCAATGCCTGCTCCAATGGAAAAGGGGTCACAAACAAACGGCAGCAATTAAATAGGAATATTAAAGTCCTCAAAATATTCAAAATTCTCTTTCAGCTGTTTCATTAAATCTATACATTTGTTAGCTGTCCTTGGGGATGTCCTGATCCAATATTGATAGCTGATACCTAACCTATACATCCATAGAGTTTTAAGAAGTGTATACTAAATACTAGTAATAGTGTTTTTTTTCTGTCAAAACACCAAGTCTCTTGAATAGATTTGATATGGAACTTCCCACTGTTGGACTTCTACGTTCAGTGCGTTATTTCCCAAAAGGTAGACTAAAAAGTGCACTTCTGCCATAAACAGTTGATCATGCACTCATACTGAAAACATTACTGCTCTTTGTTTTTACATTTTTGAAGAAAGGACATGACCTCTTCAGATCACAGGAACAGTCCAGACAGAACCCTCCATTTGCTAAGCCATCTGACATTAAGAACCAGCAGGTCTTTATGATGTGCAACTGCCAAGAATTGAGATAGGAAAATAAAAAAATATATATTCAGGATGATCTCTAAATGCTGGCTAAATTTACTTGGATGAAAATGGTGTCATGCACAGCGTTATGTAAAGTATGTTGAAGCCGGAACATGGCTCTGATTGGTGGAATCAGGAGCATGGCTCTGATTGGTGGAATGAGGGTTGGGTTACTCCCCCCAGTGATGTCATCTCATTACTGTTTGACTCATACCCACAGAGAGAAATTGTGGGGATATGCTTCCCTGCATATCCCCTCCCCTACTATTTTAATTACATGCTAGTCATCAACATTTTGGGCCAGAGGGGGGAGGGGAAGAGTCTTTATGTGCATCTGTTTCCGGGGTGCTATCCAGGGTGGGGGGGGATTGGTCTGCTGTCTCGGGGCGGTTGAGACGACGTTGGTGGGGGTGCTTCTTGTCCTAGGGGCCACCCACTGTGCTATACTAGAACCCCCACCCCCAACCACCAACCCCATCCATACCTTGTGTGTGGGTGGGTGAGTGAGTGAGTGAGTATATATGATTGTGTATGAATGTGGATGGGGCCTGTGACTAGGTGTGTTCTGCCTTCCTATGCTATTCCCGTGTGGGAGGGGTTGTTCCAAAGCCCCCTCCTCACCCTTCCTCACAGCTTGCTCCTGCACTCACGTGCGGCCCGACCCTGGGGTTTGTATTGATCTGCCCAGGCTGGCTGTCGGATGTCGGGCGGGCTCTCTGCTGGGTGCTGGGGGCGTTTGGGCCCTAAGCCCTGGCCCATGCCTGGGCGACCGGGGCTCTGGCGAGACCGGTAGGGTGCTGCTCA
This sequence comes from Orestias chungarensis, assembly GCA_032876305.1. Lineage (NCBI taxonomy): Eukaryota > Metazoa > Chordata > Actinopteri > Cyprinodontiformes > Cyprinodontidae > Orestias > Orestias chungarensis. Next base: position 424,245 of record JAVLVB010001002.1, read on the forward strand.
TGGTACCTTGGGGGCTCTACTCTGCGGCCGCGGGGGGCTCTACCCCGGACCCCCTCTAGGTGAGTGTGTAGTGTCCCTGCGGTGGGCTGTCTAATGTATGTGCTCTTGCGTGGCCCTGGTGTCCTGGACCTTGTGCTCCCTCTGGGCTCCTGGAGGGGGGAGGCAGTGGCCCTCTGTACCCATTGCTGCAGATAATTCATGTAAGACCTACATCACAATTTCCACATGCTCACGCGCAATCACGCACTATAGAGATCACAACACTTTAACAGTGCCGATCTGTTTATTAATAAAATCAAGTTTTCCTCATATTTATTTATTTATTTGTGTTATATGCTGCATACATCGCTGTCTTTGCTCTGCTTACCGTTAATTATGTCTCCACAGGTATGATTCATTCCTATTTTGCAGTTTCCCTAGGAGCGATCTAGTAGCAGCTAGTTTTTGGAATCCATTGTTTTTTTTTTGTTTTTTTTTGGTATTGTTTTTTTTTTTTACTTGTTTCTATTTTAATATTGATTTTTGGTCTATGTATATGTTCCGTTTCACTCTGCAACCAACACACAACCCCCCCCACACACACCCCTCAGTCATGTTTAGCTTTAGAATGTATATAACAAGTCAGAAATCAATAAACGATTAAGGTATGGGTAGCAAGGGAAGCTCTATATTTTTAAAGCCTCACTTTGAAAAGAAAATCTGCTAACCACAACTATGGCGGACAGAAACTCATTCTAGTAGCAATGATGCTGAACAGGACAAAAAAGGGGAAAAAAAGAATAAAGAAGTGTAAATTACCACTCCTTGGACTTGAAACACCTGACACAACAGTAAAAATGATCATGATTTATTGATAACTGTGAAGTCAAAAAAGAAAACATGAGCAGCAATATTAAGTCATGTAAAATAAGCTAAACACAAACACCTCCAACCTTCTCAAAGTCCAATTCTGACAGAAGGTGCTAAATTTTGGTTTCTCAGTTGCTGGCATTGGGATCTTGAGTTGATTTAAAAGAGAGCATCCTGAAAATAGATCAGCTGAGAATCAGAACAATAAAGCAGGACTCACATAGTGGGAATGGCTGAGGCTGTGAAACCTTCGGACTTTAGCAGAAGATGATGGTTAAAGAACAGAGGCTGGGTAAGACCTGTATAAGCAGAGGCAGGAAGACATGTACAAGGGTCAGACAAAACTTTTGATCAGGGCACAGGAAATGGGTCAGGCTGTAATTAAACTTAGGTAAACAGTTGGGTAATGTGAATGTGAGGCTGATTGTGGAGTTGTCCAGGTATAAAGAATGAACAATTTAGGGCTTAACACTTATTGCTGGCAGCAGTAACATTGCAAATGTGCCACCCTCCAGGAAGGTTTCCCAGCTAAAAGGAGTAATAGCAATAGATTTGTTATGCCTCATTATGGCACTGTCAGAATCCATACCTGTGTTTGCCGATTGCACACTCTTTATTTATGGTAATTCCGTAAAGTTAAAGTATTTTGTCTCCTTCTTGTCTGGTACTCTGGTTTAGTTTTCTCAACTGCTGCTGTCTTCCAAGGACCATTTACTACATCAGTTTTCACTTAACCATAACAAGAATCACAAAAATACGTTTTTTATTCAGTCTAGAATACAGACATATCTAGTGCATATCCTGAGTTTTACTGATATGCACAGTATCTGGTCAAATATTAACCCAATATACATCCTGAAGACAATATATTTTACTTGAATACAAACAACATTTTGATCTTGCCATGTATGTGTTCCGTAATTTTCCTCAGGGTGAAAACACCCAGAATGCCTACATATTGTCAGAAAGGGTTTCAATGACTCGAGCAGAGGTGGAGTTGAGTGTAATAATATTTATTGCAGGAATGATGAGTGAACAGAACACGAAAGGAACCACACAGGGAACAACAGACAACAGGCAACGGAACAACGCGAGACGTAAACAAAGGGCGCGGGCGAGACGTAATCAAAGGGCGCGGAGGCGGAACTAAAAATAACA
>JAVLVB010001002.1:426351-478710 GCA_032876305.1 Orestias chungarensis
GCTAGGAGCAACGAGGAAAAGCAGGGGAAAACAACAGACGATCCAGCGGTGAGTGTGTGAATGAATGTGGCTAATATAGTGAGAACCGGGGTGTGATTGGTTGAGAAGGGGAGTGAATTATTGCAGACAGCTGTGAATGAAAGCGGAGTGACGAGACACAGAGAGGAAACAGAACCAAACAAAACACACATTATGACACATATATGTTTTTGGATTCAATCTAGAAAACGGACATATCTGGTGCATATCTTGAGTTTGTCAGGTTCAGTCCTTTCAGTGTTTTGTAGGTTGTCCACAGGGGTCACCCGAGCCACGCCCAGGTGCACCTGATTACCAGGTGCACCTCATCACCAGAGACGAGTCCTGGAGGGTTAAAAAGAGCGGTGGACTCACTTCTTGTCTCCTGAGTATTAGTTACACTGGGTAACGTACATCTCTGAGCCAGCCTTCTCATTTCTAAAACTTAGATCTCCAGTTTAGTTTTTGTCTCTAGTTTCATGTTCTGTTATTTTGATACTTTGATTAGTTTGTTACTTTACCTTAGTCCCCTTCGCCATTCACATCGCTTCCTGTGCTCCCCTTTTTCCCAGGTCATCACTGAGTCAGTATACTCACTCTACAGAAAACTCTCCGGTCAACTCAGTCATCTGGTTTCAACGCTCCTTCCTCCAGCTCTGTCTGCTCGTTCTCCTTCATCCTCTCTCCGCCGCACACAACCCCTTGGACAATCAACCAAAGCATTACTGGAAGGACTACCACTCAATCCTCCTGGCGAACATCAAGTAAGATCGTTCCTGTTCATTCTCCTCATCCATTCCTTGTACAATAATCCAACTCTGCTTACCTCACAGTGTCCCCGGTTTCCCACGTCGTCCTCTGTTCCTCTGAGTACCCTTCGTCTCTGGTTCCCGCCTCTACGTCCTTATCTCTGGTCCCTTGCCGTTGTCGATCCCGCTGCCGATCACCGCTGGTTCCCATTGCCGCTGGTATCCCGTCTGTTGTTCATTCCCCTGGTCCAAGAACACTTCATCCTTTCAAATAAATTATTATTATTATTTTACTCCTGAGAGCTCTCTGGTTTATGTGGGTCCAGAGACTAAATAGCATGACAGAGTCTGGCTGATATACCCCATATCTGGTCAAATATTAACCCAGTATTCAACATGAGGACAAAATATTGTATTGGGATATGGGCAGCATTTAAAATTGTGCCATGTATGTGTTTCTTTATATGACAGTGGGTCATATCTACACATAGTATTTTAGTCAAAAACTCTTTACATGATTGGAATTTCTGCATGTGTCATATATTGATAGCATATATCCCTCAAAGCCATATACTGACTCTGGAACCACTAGAAAATATAGACAATATCCAGTGCATATGTAAGGTTTTGTTGACATGAACTATATGTAATCAAATACGGATGAAGTATACATAGCCTTGTCATTTACAAAGTCCGAATATGATGTGATCCACAGTATCAAAATATAATGACACTTTAATATGAGGAGAATAATTGCAATATTTGTAGTATATTTCAATACCCTTTGTCATATAAAACACATATAAATGAAAGATTTTGCCGTCAGGCCTGTTTTACTTGAGATTTTTACATGATGTTTATAGGTCATGACAATGAGCAGAATCTGGTGATTTATATGGGGCAAAAAGCCAGAATCCCAGTATTTCTAATTGTATATTGTATTTTCTGTTAAATACAGAACATTTCTGATATACAACCTGGGTTTATTGATATCCGGTATTTGATAAAATATGACCCCATTACACATATTAAGGACATATCTTTTGTTAGGCTGCCAGTAACATACTATTTTTGTAGCATGTGTGTTTCAAGTATTACTACATATGATATCCGGAATATATCTGACTAATCACACAAATTCTTTTTTTCAGGAATATGGATAAAATGTATGGCATATCTTTATATGTTAAAACCATTTTATAACTCTTATTCAGCAGTTTCTTTTGAGTTCTGGATGGTTCTATAAAATTCAGAAGATAGTAGGAGAAAGCAGAAATGGAAGAAGAAATAGAAAGGAGGAAAGAGTGATAACAAGGTTCAGATTTGGGCATACAGCACTTAATCATGCACTTTATTATATTAGAAAGGCCAAAAGTATGAAAGAGAGAGATGATATATGACGAGAGAATTTGAATGTATGAAGGGAAAGGGTAATTTATTAGATATTTTGAGGGAGGATTTCAGGAGTAAATATATACAAATAGTTCTTTGATTTTTAAAGAAAACCAAATTATTTCATAAAGTTTGATTACAGTAGGTGTGTTTGTGAATGTGTGGATGATATAGATGGGTAGAATACATAGTTATGTATAAGTATGTATGTTTGTATGTATATATATATTACTCAACCATCTGGCTGTGGAACCGCTCATCTTCGCGGATGCTGACCCGGTCGAACTTAGGGCATGTAACTCGTGATGATATGTTGAGGTAAACAACTTTAATTTATTTTTTGTTCATGATGAACATGTGTGTGGGTTAGGGTTGGGTATTGAGAATAGATCAGAGCCTTCTGAATCTCCCGGAGTTGTTTAAAAGTTTCGAGTCATATGGCCCTTTTCCACCAGTACTTAATCGGCACAGCTCGACTCGACTCGGGCTCAGTGGTTTTCCACTGCAGTTTGATGTTGTTGGGCCTTCGTGGTAAGGCGGCTCCAGACGCGATGTTTAACGTGGTAGATTCGGTTTTCAGCCAAGAAGCTCAGTAACGTGTTGACTTCATGGTTCCACCCTGGACTAGACTGGCGAGCCATTCTTTGTTTAATGAAGCTAAAGTAAATTCGCAGTGGAGTTTGATGTTGCCGAGTTTTAAAGATGGCGGTTGAGGTGTCGCTTGTAAGGCTTATCTGTTACCAAGTTGTGCCGCGCCAAGTAGGTTCCAATGGTTAAGAGCCGAAGGGCCTGCGGCCTGGAGACGTTGTATTTTCTGCCCGACTCAGCCTGGATAGACCCAGGTATAAAAAAAACGAGGGCCGAGCTGGTACTGTGAAGTAGTGGAAAACCTCTAAAGCAGGGCTGAGCCGCGCCAAGTAGGTACTAATAGAGAAGGGCCACTCGTTTAGCTCCTGCAAGAGCCGGAAATCACCCGGCCTGAAGCTGCTGATGTTCATTTAAGCTCTAAACTCTGTAGAATCATTTGAAATATTTTCAAGTGCAAAACTAGTGTACATATATATATGTATATATATATATATATATATATATATATATATATATATATATATATATATATATATATATATATATATATATATATATATATATATATATATATATATATATATATATATATATATATATATATAGGAGAAATGCCATCTCTTGTGGCCAGTTCATGTTTTTTTCCCCTTGCATACATCACACTGGTATATTAACTGTTTCTTTCCCCCTTACGATTTTAGTGTGATCCTTCAACTGCAGAAGAGTGTGTCCACCATCAATAATAAGTTTGATGATGTTATAGAGAGGCTGGAAAACATACCACAACAAACCACCACAACAAAGATCTCACCAGGGTACTTTGCTATAATCCACCTTTTTTTTAATTACCTTAAAACCCTTTGTCTGAGGTCCGTTTTACACAAATACGGATTTCATGGAAAACATAGTCATATATAGTAGTTTTTAGGAGCTCTTTTAGACTAGGAATATACACGTTGTTAACTATTAAAACGCATCATTGCTGACACGTGTATCCTGCATTCCATTTGACGCATCGGTCGTGCGCCAAAATCTCAATTTCCTATACCACACACAAAAAATTACCTACACCATAAAGTGACTACCTCCACTCTCGTGCCAACAAAATGAATACGTCCTGTCAAAATGGCCACGACCAAACCAGCTTCGTCACTTGCAACAATTCCAACAGATCCCTATAATCCATATACAAACCCCTATTTTCTAATTGTTTTCACAACACGTAGCAAGAACAAATCCATACACTTGCATGCTTCCAGACAATGTAATTTTTCTAGCATTCTAATTTGGCAAGAGTGTTCATAAGACGTGTGTGTGTGAGTGTGTGTGTGTGTGTTTTGTCCCTCAGAACAAATGTATTTTTTTACTACATCATACTACAAGTAAATCTGTACTTATATCATTACAGGCCCTAGTCCGTCATACATATCAAAGCCTCAGAGATTTCCAGTGGCAGTTCTAGCAAGAGGACAAGTACAAACCGGATTCCAAAAAAGTTGGGACACTGTGAATAAAAACTGAATGCAATGATGTGAAGATGGCAAATGTCATTATTTTATTTGTAATAGAACATAGATGGCAGATCAAAAGTTTAATCTGAGTAACAATTTAAAGGAAAAATATGTTCATTCAAAATTTCACAATGTCAACGAATCCCCAAAAAGTTGGGACAAGTAGGAATAAGTGGCTGGAACAAGGAAATTGGGCATATAACGAACAGCTAGAAGACCAATTAATATTAATTAGGTCAATTGACAACATGATCGGGTATAAAAAGAGCTTCTTAGAGTGTCATTGTCTCTCTGAAGCCAAGATGGTAAGAGGATCACCAATTCCACCATTTTTGCTCAGAAAGATAGTGCAGCAATACCAGAATGGTGTTACCCAGCGTAAAATAGCAAAGACTTTTAAGTTATCATCATCAACCGTGCATAACATCATCAAAACATTCAGAGAATCTGGAACAATTGGTGTGCGTAACGGTCAAGGCTCTAAAACTCTACTGGATGCTCGTGATCTCCGGGCCCTTAAACGTCACTACACCTCAAAAAGGAATGCCAATGTCAAGGAAATAACAGAATGGGCTCCAAAATACTTCCAGAAAGCATTGTCATTGAACACCATCCACCGTGCCATCCGCCGTTGCCACTTGAAACTCTACAGTGGAAAGAGGAAGCCATTTCTAAGCAAGCTCCACAACCTCAGATGTTTGCACTGGGCCAGGGGTCTTTTAAAATGAGTGTGGCAAAATGGAAGATGTTCTGTGGTCAGATGAGTGATGATTTTAAGTTCTTTATGGAACACTGTGACGCCATGACATCCTGACAAGAGAGGACAAGGATAACCCAAGTTGTTACCAACGCTCCGTTCAGAAGCCTGCATCACTGATCGTATGGGGTTGCATGAGTGCTTGTGGCATGGGCAGCTGGCATGTCTGAAAGGCACCATTAATGCAGAGAACTATGTTCAGGTTCTACAATAACATATGCTCCCATCTAGACGTCATCTCTTTCAGGGAAGACCCAGCATTTTTCAACAGGATAATGCCAGACCACATTTTGCAGCAATCACAACATCATGGCTACGTGGGAGAAGGATCCAGGTACTGAAATGGCCAGCCTGCAGTCCAGATCTTTCACCTATACAGAACATTTGGCGCATCATAAAGAGGAAGGTGCGACAAAGAAGGCCCAAGACGATTGAACAGTTAGAGGCCTGTATTAGACATGAATAGGAGAGCATTCCTATTTCTAAACTTCAGAAACTGGTCTCCTCTGTCCCCAGATGTCTGTTGAGTGTTGTAAGAAGAAGGGGGGATGCCACCGATTGGTAAAAAATGTCCTTGTCCCAACTTTTTGGGGGATTTTTTGACACCGTGAATGTTTGAAACAACATATTTAAAAGTTTAAACTTTTGATCTGTGATTTGTGTTCTATTCTGAAAAAAAAAATTAGGTGTTGGCACCTCCACATCATTGCATTCAGTTTTTATTCACAATTTGTGTAGTGTCCCAACTTTTTTGGAATCCGGTTTGTATGTTTATTTATGTGGTTTATTTCTTTCTGGAAAACTGTTTATGGAAATTACACAACAGTCGTTTTATTTTTATTTTTATTTTTTGTAACATTTTGTTTAAATGAGTGCTATTCCGGCCCCACAAATTCCGTTCAGAGAACAATGAAAGAGTGACCAAGGCTGTGATGGGGGGCCGTTACAGATGCTGAGTCGCATTGGGGCACAAGCCAAGTTAGAAGTAAGTTTGATCACATTAATCTAGGGGCCTAATTCGTAACAGTCTGCTGATGCCATTGAGTGGTCACCATCCTTTTGAGATGCCCTATATTATTACATTTAAGGTTCATGAAATGGTGTTTATTTTTATTTTTATTCACAAGACCAGTGGAAAGCAAGAACTGGAGGGGACCAAGAAGGATGTAAGGAGGAAGAAGACTCTTACCAGCAGGAAATATAGAGTGAGTTATTGTCCTGCTCCATACTATTGCATTTATTGATCTTGGTAACCTGTTTTATGTAAGAGATATTAGAGGTGGCCACTACTGAAAAAAAGGCTGCAGGACACAAGGAACACCAGTTTCTCTTCTCACAAACAAAGGGATTGTATATGATCTGAAGCATATTCTACAGATCTGGTATAGCATTTTATTATGAGTCCAGATATATGTCACACTTGTGAATTACTGTCTTGACATGTAGTATTTTATTTCATGTCCAAACATAGAATTTACACAAAGGTAAAGTTCTGAGACAAATCTACTTCTATCCCAAATTTAGGTTCATACTGAAGATATTTCTCATTGACAGCATACCTTTATCTCAAACCCCTTTAAAGTTATAGCCCTTTGAAATCTTGATATAAAAATTGAACATTTTCCAATATGGCCACCACATTGTGACATCATAATATGCAATTTACATTAATAATTTCACTCCCATCACAGACTTTGAGTCATGGTGAACAATTTTCTCATGGACAGTGTTACTTTATCTCAAGCCAAATCAAAGTTATAGCCTTTTGAAATCTTGAAATCAAAACATTTTCCAATATGGCCGCCGCCTTGTGACGTCATTATATGCAAATTAGACTAAAATTTTCACTCCCTTTACAGACTTCAAATCATACTGAATAATTTTATTATTGACAGTATACCTTTATCTCAAATCATTTTAAAGTTATAGCCTTTTGATAATTTTATAATCAAAATTGTATGTTTTCTTGAAAAAACCACGACACCTAAAGGGTTAAATGTCAATGACAAGCTGTTGAGCTGAGGTTAACGCATCAGAAAACCAATTGAAGCAAAAATTTACAACCAAGGCTTTGTTTCTGTGATTTACTGTTATAATTTGTATATACAACATGTTTTGTTGACCGCTTCAAAAGTCTAACCTTCTCGTCTGTCACACAGCTTTTTAAGAAACAGGTCAAAGCGGCACAAAGCACACTCTCTCCAGAGGACTGGAGGTATCTCTGTGGAGCTGATGCAAATTTCGTCAGTGATAAGGAGAGTGACGAGGACAAAACCATATATCTATTTTCCTCACCCAATTGGCGAACAACACGGCTGTCCAGCATCGTGGACACCTGCCAGAAAGCACTGGACAATAATCGAAGAAAGGGTATCGAGCCAAGATCCACTCACCAACGAAAAGACAGTGGACACTTTTCAAAAAGGCTCCCCCCTACTTCAGATACACCATCTGTCTATCTAAATTTAAGAGAGGAAAAAAACACCAGTGGAGATGCATAGATTTAACATTTTCTCAATTTTAAACATTGCTTTAACATTGTTTTGTGTGTCTGTGTGTATATAATGTCTGCAGTGTATAAAAATAAGTTTATTTGTACTAAGTGAATTTTAAAGTAGATCAGTAGACCTTATGCGATGGTATATTGAAAAATACAGACTGCTGAAAATTGTAGGACTTACAATATGGTTACAGGGATATCACTGCAGTATTTAGAATCAAAATACAAATGTTGTTATGACTTTAAATTTGGTTGCAGGGAGTATCAGTTAAATATTTACAAAAGATGATGGGTTTTAAAATTTGGTTGCAGGGAGTATCAATGTAGTTTTCAGAATTAAAACACCAATAGTGATAAGACTTCAAAATTGGTTGCAGGGAGTATCAGTACGATATTCTGAATCAAAAGACAGAAGATGTTGAGCTTTAAAATTTGGTTGCAGGGAGAATCAGTACAATATTCGGAATCAAAATACAGCTCATGTTACATATCAATTCAATATCGTGATAAAGACAAGAACTTTTGTTTGGACTTGACATATGAGTGTTGGTAATATCTTGACACTGGATATGAGTAATATATAATCTCAAAATATGACGGGAGTCCATATCTGATATCCGAACATGGCATTTGGATCTTGTAGAGTGTCCGGAAAGAATTTAACTCCATGATATGACAAGTATCAAAGTGTTCCCATAGTCGGAGTTGGATAAGCGCCGAACATGAAATCTACCTCAGTGCCTGTTCGGAGAGTTTCATATGTGTATATCACCGTATTTAATTCATGTTTTGTAAGATTGGTACAGGGATTCTTGTTGTTTATTTTGTACAATGTTAAACTTGAATAATTTCAAAGAATCAACACATTGTTCCAATCATCTCTAGTCAAAAGACATACACAAATATAAGCATATTGCAATATTTATTCTAGCAGATGTTATTCATACGTACCACATGTGTTGAAATGACAATAAAGTCTCCTTGAATAAAAAAAAAATACAGTTAAGGATCCTCTCAGCTTTTCTGACCGTTGTATACATTAAAACCCAGTCAGGTTGTTTGCCTTAAGATTTTATACAAAGTACATTAAAACAGACCTGGTTCCTTTTAACAAAGAAAAAAACAATATAGAAATGAATGTAAAAAAAAGATAAAACAGGAGCCATAAAATGCCGGTTGTGTATAATTTCAGCAATAAATCTCTCAAGCACACCAGCAGTTGTTAACATTCAGAGTGCACATCTTTTGGCCATGATAAAGGACATTGGATGCAAAGTTTTGGTTTCCAGACGTCTATGGATTCCTTGGGCTGAAATGGATTGTTTTTCTCTGTAGGCTGTTTATATTCTGCTACAGTGCTTTGAAGGGAACCTTGAGCCTTATTGCCGGATCTGTACAAATCGTGACAGAGACCCACAGATTTTTTGCATACAAGCTTTTATGCACATTTGCATAAGTTCACTTGTCTATTGAGACTTCAATTCATATCATGACTTATACTACAAAAAAAATTAAACGTCAAGAGAATTCCACTTACATGTCTTTGGTTATGCTATAAATTTAATTACATTTAGTCATCTATAACACTCTAGCACTCTCTAAGTATTATACTCTCTCTTCCTGTTACTCCCTTCTTCTCCCATTTACTCTCTGTCATTTTTTTATTGCAAAAGATTTAGAAAAGTTCCTCAAATTATTTTTGTAATATCTTCCTCTTACTACTTCTGAAAGCTATCAGCCCTGAAATAATTAAAAGGCTCATGTGTTGTCTGTTAACCTTTAGAAATCAATATAGCAAACAAGGTAAAAAAAAAGGTTAATTTAAGTTAAATGAATGTGGGTTTTCGAGGGCCTGGCCGGGGTTTCCGTTTTGTGTCTTTAAGCCTTAAAACCTAAAAATGCAAGACTGGAACATCTGTCTTAGTACTTACAAGTCTTAATATCTGGAGATGATTCAACTTTACCTATAACTAAATACAGTGAACAAGATCCTACTATTTGACAACTAATCAGGAATCGCATAGCCGATAAAAAAACAATACAAAAAAACATTGCTTTTACTACCTTTCACTATATCTGCAATAAATGTCCCCCACAATTAAACTTACAGAGCCCAATTGTACCGTTACAGCATGCTAGATCTCCAACTGATGACCAGAACAAAGCATCTTCTAACATCAGGGTAAACTGGAACAGCAACTCATGTCCAGGCATCACGTTCCCTCTTATTGTTTGAATCTCACAGACTCTGGTTGTTGGTGGTACTTCTGTTAACATTCAGGATTTAGTTTATTCCTACAACACCAATTTACTATAGATGATGTCTCAAGGTACTTTGAAATCATTTTGTTCCAATCATAAATTCATTGAAATCAGTTTAAAATGTTTCCAATCTAAAGAAACCCAGTAGCTTGCATTAGGTCATTGACCGACTGGGGGTTTGAGACAGAAGACATAACGGTTGCAGAGGAATCTGAAAAAAAACGTTGATAGTAGCATTTTTAGAATGATGCTGGCAGCACCACCAGCTGATGTACTCCTCTTAGAAGCTGTCTCAGCAAACAGAATAAAAGAGTAGTTGTATATAATAAAAAAAAAAAAAAACAATTGAGAGGAATGTGCAAACAGCCATATTGTTTTGATAGGAAATTGTTAGGCATGGATTTTTTATTTACTTGAACAGTAAAAAATAAAAGGTATGTTCAGTGTTTTTTATGTTTTTGGTTTGTTTTATGGGGTGTTACTATAAAGATTACTGGCACTTCTACCTATTTAACCTAAGAGATGCTTTCTGATGAACTGAATCTAAAAATATAAAACAAATAAGATTATCATTATAATGATAGCATTCACACTTCATCAATGGTTTGGTTGGTTCAACCTGTCATAACTTGTAGTCCAGCTAATCGTGAGGATGAGGACATGTTGTGCATACAGTTTCAAACCTATTAAATCACTATTGAGTTTTACTGCTCTGATTTATTTACTGTAGAAGGAATCCCAATAATGAATGAGAACTTTATCATTGGAGTAATGTCTTCAATGTCAGCCAGCTGGCTTGCAGCAAACACATAGGACTACGAGTACCAACTAAAATTTACTTATTTTTGACAGAAGACGTTATGGCACTAAGGTGACCAGCTGTGCCTAGTGACCACTCAAAGTACAGCATCAGGTCAACACCCATCTCTTTGACAAACAGTCTTGACATGTGAGGGTGTTTCTTTATAGGAAACTTTCACCTGTTTTTACTTGAATAGCAGAGGTATGATGCAATGTGGAAGCTAGACTACAAGTAAATATTTGGCATACAATATACAAAACTATTCACAATACATGTTATGGAAATATTAAAGTAAAACGGATAAATATGCAGTGGGGTGAGAGGAAGAGAAGGACTGTTAGGAGATGTATAAATATGGCTTTACTGGAACCACAATATTCAAAGGTCCTTTATGGTAAATTATTCAGTTGAAGACCTTTACTACTTTTCTCTTGGTCTACCTAACACTCTCTAGTGCTTGGACTCAATCCCCCCCACACCACCACCCAACTATCATCCTCAATTCTCTTTTCCCCCCTTTTTTTCCTCTCCCTCCCAGCCCCTTCCCTCTGTTTTACCCTTAATCCCATTCACTGAAGTTGAGTGACAAACCTAATTGGAGTGCAGAGAAGGTCCAGTGGGAAACCAGACATGAAGAAAAAATACACACTCTCTTCTGCATAGAAACATGCAAGACAGAGAGACAGTGATGGCCAGTCAAACAGACCAGAGGGAGAAAGCAAATCAAAGACGATTGAAAGTGAGAGAAGGCTTTGTGAGAGTGTGCCCATGTATGTGTGAGTCTATAAAAAAAGAAAAGATAGCTTGCAAGTAAGTACTTCACTGTTTAGAGCTGATATTAAGATTAGTAAAGTTGTTTGTCCCTGTCATACCAATTTCAAGTTTGCTTTTGACTCCTTGGATTTGGTTGAAAAGCACCACCTTTAATGACAAATGCTGATAAGTACAGCTAAGTCACCATGCTGCAAGTTTGCTTTTGGATAATTACACACACCATTTGATAATAAAGTGGAATTTGGTCACAGGTTATTTAATTATTTTCTAACAAGCTAAAGATATATAGTGAAATTATTAACTGTTTGCATTGCCTGAAAAATTATGTTCATGCAAAGTATGCTGCTTGATGAAGTTTATTAAAGTAGTATGAATAACTTTCTCACAATATAACTGTATACATGTTTGCTGCCGGTGCATCATAAAGACTAAGACAAGATGTAAGACAAAATAAAATGACAACAGGGATTATTACATTATAGCAATTTGCCAACATGTTCAACCATCCCTTTAATATATTTTGTGTTTTGATATGTACTTTTACACAGCATTTAATATTAAATGTGGAGCAAATGTTCACATGTTACTGCTGACAACATTAAAAACTCCTGTCTTTCGTTTGTTTTCAGATGCAACCAAGATCAAAAAAGAAAAGGGCAACATCCGAGACGAAGACAGCAAAACGTCCAGGTTCATAAAATCACTTTCAGTAAACTCCGACAGACAAAATGATGAGTGACGATAGTTTACCGGGCCCCTTGTTTGACGAGGCATATACAGTTGTTTGGGATCCAGACAATGACCTAGGTAACTATGACCTTGGTGGGGAGGAGATTGTGATTCTAAAATGGAATTACGTTAAGGTGCATGACAATCTCACACAGGTAATGGTATTTCTAGTCATTTCTAGGTAAAAACATATTTTTATTGAACTTTCATTTCCAATGTTTAGTCTTGTGTTATGCACAATTTGTAATAAAAATAAATACCCATAATTATCTTAAGGTGAAAGCGGAAGTCAGTTAAGTCCTTTTGACCAAATTTATGGGACTGTGCACCACTTTAACTGATGACTTAATATGCTGTTCTGTCTGTGAAAAGTAATAAATTTACCTAAGGTAACTTTTTACATGCTAGCTGTGGAGCATTTTAACTTGAAGTTACGCTGATGTAAAGAGTACTTTAGAAAGACATAAATAAATAGATTACAATAACACCATAGATTTTAGGGTTAATGTGTCTGCTGCTATTTATTGTAATTTTCAGAGCGTGAAATGGAGTGAATGGAGCACCTATGGAGGATATATACAGCTGCTATTTCCTACATACGATTGCCTACCTCCAATGGATGAGCAACAGTCCTCATATGGAGCAGTCCTAACTGCCCAGTTTAAAGACACTACTTCACAACTCTGATCTCCTAATTGGGGTACAAGTTCACACATTTTGAATATACAGCAGTTTAAGGAGGGATGCAGCTTGTAACGTGGCCTCAAGAAAAGAGGCTTGAGTTGATAGTTGCTTTATCATTAACATAGGACTAAAAAATATTTTAACCTTGACACGAACATGCCAATAAGCTAGGATACTTGGCTTTGCGTTTTTATTGACAACATTTTTTTATGTGCTTTGTTCTTCTGGGAGGATAGTGGAGCGAATAGCAGGTTGTCCTCAGTTACAAGCACCAATCCACAGACCACACAACATATTTCAATTTGCAGGATAAAGGTTGTTGATGATCTTTTTGCTATGTATAAGCATAGCAGCATCATATATATGACTTTAAATATGAACTTTGTAAATGAAGGCCAGATTTCTCTGAGTGCATCATATGGTCAGCTTTAATGGTGAAAGTGGGCTGAATAGAAGGCCTGTTGCGCAAACCTGTGGAGCTACACTTGATGTACCGTGTACATACACTTCTTACCCAGAATTTCGCTCAGAGTTTGATAACATCCTGTCCAGCAACTACTTAGAAATGGTCGTTATTTGAACTTAAGAGCAATCTTGATCAGGCCAAAATGTAAAAGCCCTCATTGTATGACTGATTCTAATTTATTAATTTTCGTATGTGTATTTGTTTGTTCTTTTTTGAGGTCATTCAAACATGTGACACACTGAACATTATGATAAGCAGTCTTTCATTTAATTTTATATTCAGACTGCAATTATATTTTTATTGGTGCAATAGTACTTTTATATTTTGAATGTTAATCTTGTTAATTGTTGATGTTAAAGTCATGCCAGTTTTTTGATTTTTCAGAAACAGTTTAAAACTCAATATTGAGATACCAATGAGAGTTTGTATTTATTTGTATTTAAATATTTGATCTATTCATAGAAGGTGCTCGCTCCCTCCAAGTAACTATCAACAGTACTGTCTGGGTGAAGGGGGCAAGGAACCGTTGAAAGTTTCGAACATAGCCGTTTTAGGTCCCAAGATTGCCTCTCACAATCCTGGAGCAGCCCCCTAAACGTTGCACTGCTTCAATGTAATAACATCCAATCAACTTAGGGTCACTACTCGAAGTGTAGGCATTAAGCCAAATTATTTTACGAGAGAAACCGCTGATGCTTCTGTTTATACAAAAGCCACATGATTTCAGGTTATCATACGAGTCCATGTGCCAAATGAAGTTCCGACCTCTCGAGTAATATCTCCGTCATCTCAAGCGTCTGTGCCTCAGTGAAACTCCTCTCGGATCCAGCTCCTTTAACACCAACCGCATATCCTCCTTTTTTAATCATAGTTAATGTTCCCTACACTTAGGGAACATTTGTTTTTATATCAACCAAGGCTGGTCTACAGATGTGAGAGTGTTAATGAGAACATGCAGCCCTAATCTGGAATCGCTTTTCTTGAACTGTAGACCGTTTTATTGTCCGCGGGAGTTTTCATCCGTTGTGGTTGTTGCTGTTTACATTCCACCTCAAGCGTGCACGCGTGACGCACTGAGCGGACTCGCTGATCAGATCCTCAGCTTTGAGAACCAACACACAGACTCTGTTTTTATCAACTTAGGGGACTTTAACAGAGCAAAACTTAACAACGAACTACCTAAATACAGACAGCATGTTACTTGCCCCACCAGGGAGAGCAACATTTTAGATCACTGTTACGCTGTATAAAAAGGTGCTTATCGCTCTGTCCCCCGTGCAGCACTGGGACTATCTGACCACTGTTTAGTTTATCTTCTCCCGACCTACAGACAGAAGCTCAAGTGTGCCAGACCTGTGGTCAGCTCGGTGAAAAAATGGACTAATCAGGCTAAAGAAAGGCTTCAGGACTGCATGGTTTTAACAGACTGGTGTGTTTTTGATGATGGACACTGGGACATCTTACATCAGCTTTTGTGAAGACATCTGTGTTCCCACCAGGACTCAATAACAAGCCCTGGTTTAATGCCAAATTTAAACAGCTGCGCCGGTCTAAGGAGGTAGCATACAGAAGTGGGGATCGAGCGCTGTACAACCAGGCAAGGAACACCCTAACTAAACAGATCAAAGCTGCAAAGAAAAACTACTCCAACAAGCTAAGCAGCATGATGTCCAGTAACGAGCCATTGAGTGCCTGGAGGTGTCTCCAGAACATCACCAGCTACAAAAGGCCACCTACACAGACAATGGGAGATCGTCAACTGCCCGACGACCTTAACAGATTCTACTGCATGTTTGAACAGCCCAGAAACGAGCTCCCATCCAACACTACTTCAGACCCATCTGACTATCAGCCACCCATCCAGCCTGCCCTAAAGATCTGCGAGGAAGACGTCCTGAGACTTTTTAAAAAACAGAAAGTCAAGAAGGCCCCAGGACCTGCTGGAATCTCTCCCTCCTGCCTGAGGACCTGTACATACCAGCTTGCACCTGTCTTTACTAAGATCTTGAACAGATCACTGGAGCTGTGTGTTGTTCCGTCCTGTTTTAAAAGCTCCACAATAATACCCATTCCTAAAAAGACAACTACGACAGGACTAAATGACTACAGACCTGTTGCCCTGACCTCTGTGGTCATGAAGTCCTTTGAAAGACTGGTTCTCAACCACATTAAGGAAATCACAGACTCCCTGCTAGACCCCTGCAATTTGCCTATCGGGTCAACCGTTTGGTGGACGATGCCGTGAACATGGGTCTCCACTTCATCCTCCAACACCTTGAACACCCAGGAACTTATGCAAGAATTCTGTTCCTGGATTTCAGCTCAGCCTTCAACACAATTATTCCAGGACAATTACACAGCAAACTGACTTAACTCAGCGTACCAGCCTCAACCTGCCAGTGGATAACTGACTTTCTTACTGGCAGAAAATAGCAGGTGAGGCTGGGAAAGGGTACTTCAGTGACCCGAACCATCAGCACGGGTTCTCCACAGGGTTGTGTACTCTCCCCACTGCTCTTCTCGCTGTACACAAATGACTGTACCTCCATGGACTCCTCTGTTAAAATCCTGAAGTTTGCAGATGACACAACAGTCATTCGTCTCATCAATGACAGTGATGAGACTACTAACAGACGGGTGGTTGAGCAGGTTGTCCTCTGGAGCAGTCAGAGTGGAGATGACCGTGGACTTCAGGAGGAGCCCCCCGACCCTGTCAGCACTCACCATCCTAGACAGGACTGTGATGGCTGTGGAGTCCTACAAGTTACTGGGCACAACGATCTTCAAGGACTTGAAGTAGGACAGCAACATCAACTCCATCATCAAGAGGGCTCAACAGAGGATGTACTTTCTGTACCAGCTGAGGAAGTTCAACCTAGCTCAAGAGATGATGGTGCAGTTCTACACAGCCATCATAGAGTCCATCATCACCACATCCATCACAGTGTGGGGCAGTGCTATCACAAAACGCGACACAGAGAGACTGCAGCGCATTATCAAGTCTGCAGAGAGGACCATCGGTGTAAAGCTGCCCGCACTGCTGGACCTGCATGCCTCCAGAACCAGGAAGCGTGCAGAGAAAGTCATCACAGACCCGTTTCACCCTGGCCGTCACCCGTTTCGGTGCCTTCCATCAGACTGAAGCTTCAACCACATGAAGACCCGTACGACCAGACTACAGAGAAGCTTTTTTCCAACTTCCATTATTCTCACGAACAATTGAACAATTTATTTATATATTTTTATACCTTCTATAGTTTTTATACTGCAGAAAACTGCACTTTTTTAACAATATAAATTACACATGCTAAATGTTACAAATGTTTCTTTACTGTATTTTCCGTGCACTGCAAGCATCTGTGTAACCAAAAACAAATTTCTTGTATGTGTGAGATTACTTGGCCAATAAAGCCTGATTCTGATTCTAATTCTGATTCTGATTCTTAGCATACATCCACTGGTACCCGTGAAGCTGGCCAGAGTACTGTAGTTCATTACTGATATATTCAACCAAGACTTCAAGATCACAATACCCTTTACGACGACAAAGGCCCTTCGCGCTGAGTAATCTTTTTAGTCTCTTACTTATTTTCCGGTTCGCTGTTTTACTTCCGGTTAACCAGGGCCTCTGTAGTTTTACGAGATGTTGCAAAACTTTCTCCATCTTTTTCCTTCCTCCATGTCCCTTTAGGGGCTCCGTAGTTTCCAGATGTCTGTTAAGCTGCCAGATTTTTAAAAAAATTTTTTTTAATTTTTTGGTAGACTTTATGGCCGCATTTGTGTTGGAATTTTGCCCGTAGCAAATTTCATTAGGTATATGTATATAGAGCCAATTCACAAAATATCGTCTCCAGGCACTTATAGAAAATAAATGAATTAAATTCAACCAAAGCTACCTTCCAATAGGTCCTAGTTATCTTGTGGTTCAATAAAGTTCATTTTTACTCTTTAAGTTGGTTAAAAAATTAATTTAAGGAAACCTAGAAGACTGCTCCGAGTTATAGACTTTCAGACTTTACACCTTCTTGTTGCCTATTTAGTTGTTAACTGCAAAATATTTTCTTAATGTTGTGAATATCAGTCTTCCATAACTATCATTAGTATTCTAATCTGTATAATGACAATACACTGCTCCAAATCCCAATCCTTTAATGTCAGATGCACTTACAGCAGAAGCCCTTGTTGCTAAATGTTATGATTTTCAATGTCAAACCCTTCTTAATATGTCAGAACAAAAATAAATACATAAAACTTTTGTAGTAAGTGTTTTGCGCATGTTAAGTGGATAGGTATTGATTAAATTTGCTTTAGAATGAAACTTTGAATGCGTGACCTTTGTTCGATCAGATTTATATTCGTCACAGTCAACTGTCGAGTAAGACCTACAAAAATATAGCATTAGTTTTACCAGGGATTTTTTATTCCAATTGAATAGTATCAGACACACACACAAAAGAACTTGATAAGAACTCATCTGAGGATAATTCCACTATACAGAATATTAGAAATACAAATTAAACTAAATCAATGCCCTCTACAATCAAAATAGATGTTGTTGTGTCTAAACAAAGGATTGCATTCAGGTTTTAAATAGATACACTGACTTAAATACAAATGCAGGTTCTGAAAAACTAAATTGTTGAGATAAATAATTATCGACTTGTCAGATGGTAGGCTGAGGAGATGTATAGGAGCCCATGACAAAGAAAAGACAAAATCCTTGGGTTTATGTTATAATCTATGCTTTCAAAAGATTATGTGATATGGGCCACTTTTTTATTGTCAGCATTTTGGATGGATAAATTAACATACTTTTCAGATAGGACGTTTGTTTGGCGCATCTATAAAGTCTGGACCGGCTAGCAGCTAATGTGGATACCAAAATTCAAACCTTTGTTTCTTTTTGTTTATTTGACTTTCTAATGGTTGTGTGAGTTGGACCCTCTCAATGCAAGACAATGTTGCTAATTGTAAATAGTGTAGTATTTTGTGTAGTTTCAATTCCTTGCACATAACCATCTAAAGATTTGGTTGTGCTTTGGAGAATTACTTTCTTTCTCTACCTTGGTGTAATAGTCATGGTTTTTAAGGAATGTCTGGTACATTCAAGCAGAGGACCAATCGGAGGTACATCAAAGTCTTCTAGAAAAGATTATCAGTAAAGCAAATTATTACTAATATTTAATCCAAAGTTTTTGTAATTTTGAAAGCAGACTGGATCAATAAAAATAAATTTCAGTCCCCTTTTCCCAAGAAATTCACTTCAAAGTGGTCTGCTGTCCCAATGCTGCTGCCCTCCATTCATTGTCATCTGTGCGACTCGAATATTGGTTCTGCAAGTGGCAAAGATGATTTTGGTCTATGGTTGTATTTTAATATAGTTATTAAACTAACCCTATAAGTATAAAGTCTTTGTCAAAAGAAGTGTTTCCTGTTTGGTTTCAGATTAATATCTAAACTTTAAGGAGATGTAATAGTGATAAACATGAGCTGAAGATAAAAATATTTAGGAAATTATGATTTTTACGACTGGAAATAATAGGTAAACCTCTATATTCCTGGGCTTTAATAGTAAACTTTAAAGGATCACATTCTTTGATGTTGTTGTAATTGGTCTCTTGTGTTTAGATAAAACATATGTACTGCCTTAAAACCTAGGATATGTTTCTGCATGTGATACTTTGAAACAGGTGCAGGTTTATCAAAAGAAATATGAGAGGAAAACAATGGGTGGATGCCACAAGTTCACAGATAACAATTCCCACAGTTGATGCTCTAGCTAGTTTACATCTGTTTTAATGAATAATTAACTGCAAAGCTCTGTGTTTTCCATAAAAACAGGGACACAAGTTAAACTAAAAGAACGATTAGAAGACATGCTGAAAAACTGTGAGAGGAATGTCTGCCTAAAATGTGTCTCATTTAGAAAAACAAAATAATTTTACAAGTTTCTATTATCAGTTTGCTGCAGTATTTAAGGGTTGGGTGGTGGGTTTGAGTCAACTTTTTTTTTTTTAATGCTTGTTTGCATGTCCACAGTCATTGACCCTATGTTATCCAGGCCCTAACCAACCTCCAGCAGAAAAGCTGCCAACACCAAACAGAAGAGATACACCAGAGTCCACTACCCAGCACCTGAAATGTCAAGAGGGGGAGTTTACCATGGCTTCGAAGGTCCTTAGGTAACAGGAGTTATAGGCCATAGGAGCCAACAACTACTGGCTGTACATCATTCAACATGGAAATGTGTGAGTGAGAAGCTCCATTTAGAATATCCTTTGCCCAGTGTTAAAGGGTGTTCTATGAACTACTTCATATACATTCACAAGGTAGGCATTTTAGGTCATTGTACATGCATGGAGAAACAAAATACCCATTAATTTTGTCTGACTCGGAATCCTTTTCTGAAGCATCTCAGAGATCTTCTGATATTGCTACCTTTAAGACAGCCACATGACATGGTTTTGGTTTAGGCTCTGACCCACAAAATACACTTCAGTTAAGTTCTGCAAAGACTCCTTAAAAAACAAATCTTTACATCATCAATAACATTTTCTAGGCTTCAATTTTGAGGGAGGCGAAGACAGATCCTGAAAAGATCCCGGCAGTGGTGAAGTTGCCAGTCCCAGAGCAACTCCAACGATTTGTTCTGTACCTCAAGTACCACACACCAAAATGTCACAAATGTTATTGGCTTTACACTTATTTTAGTTTGGGTAATACAGTTAATTGGTCTTAAAGATAAGAACAAGAAAATTTGACTGCCTTTTAGGAAAAGAAAAAAATAAATCTGAACCAAACAAAATAATAATGATGATAATAAAAAAGACGATTAACTACAATTGAAGCAATATCCACAGATGTTGCACTCACCACTTAAAAAGTGGAAGAAACTTAAACAACCACCACATAAGACTAGAGTGATAGGTCACTTTTAAGACACAAGACTTTAATAAGCTTTTTCCTTTTAAGCTTTTCTGTAGTCTTCTTTAAAATATATTTCTTTACATATTAGGTCCAAACTCAACAAAGCTATAGGAATTTAGAAATGTTCTATTACTGATTATTTGAAGAAAAAGTGTATTTGCTGCATCGGGTGTAAATGCATTGTCTGAAACACAGACTGACGTAAAAATCTTTTTTTAGAGTGCTGATGCTGTGTACCATTAAGCGTTGTGCTACAAAAAAAGTACCAGTTCTTACTGGCCCAAATAAAACAAAGGTAAATCCTTGCCTTATAGCTGACCCTACCATATGACTGTCACTACAGAAATCAAGACTTAATGGATCCGCCTATATTTTTAAAATATTTTATTGATCCCTGTTTAGAGAGGTTTTACGGCACGCTTACTAAATTTGTGGTTTGTAGCTTTAACCTAGCTGTTTCCTACTATTATAACAAATCAGTCCCTTCGTTAATTCCTGGTACATTCTCAGAGCTGGACCCTCCTGGTATAATTTCTTTGTTTCACTTTAATATATGTAAACATAAGAGATTTTCATTATTAAGATCCATTAGATCAGCAGTTACTGAAATGCAATATTAAGAGTATTCATTTGTCTTTTTCAAGTTTAAAATAACTTAAATTCCTTTTCTCTATCATTCAGATAATCAGTTTGAACTTCATCATGTCATTTAAATGATGCCAAATTGCCAAAATGCATCATATTTGCTTCTGTGCCATTGGCTGATTCTGCAGTTGTGTTGGCAAATAACTAAGCAGCTGCATTTAACGGAAGTTGAGTAAATATTGCTACCTTTTAAAATTTTGCAGAATTGTCATGAAACATGTTTGTTATTGTGCATGGTTGTAATTTAAAACTCAAGGAATGCCCCTTTATTTTCAAAACCAACCCTTATTGTTTAACACTCTGGACATAGAGTAAAAAAAAAAACACTATTGTGTGGTTTGCTGAAATATGGATGTTCACAATATTTTTTTTAATTTGTAGGTAATTTATTTATGTATATTTTTCAATTCCGTTAATGTATTTATATAGTATCACTAATATCATCTAAATGTCATGTACTTTACATCCATCGTTTTTTTTCCTGATTTTCATGAAGGATTAATCTATCATCTTGTTAATTACTCAAATCGGTAAAAAAAAACTTTTACATTTAAGGAAACCCAGTCGATTCCATACATATATATATATATATATATATATATATATATATAGAGAGAGCCTTTTTTTAACAAATCTACAATGAAAGCAATATGATCTCCATTCTCAGGTGCCATCAGAATTTCTATTATAGCATTTGAAATGAAGACTATTCCCTGCACTTGGACGTCCCAATAATAAATACAATAGTTCAGCAGTAAGGTGATAAATGCATGGACTAGTTTATTGGCAACACAGTTGGAAAAGGTGTCACGAACTGGTAAACGACTCGAGCAGAGGTGGAATACGGGAAAAAAATTATGATTTTATTGAAGAATGTATAATGGACAGAACAGGAACTGAGATTGATGAATAATGTGGATGGACATGGAAAACAAACCGAGGAAAACGCAGGGCGGGAGCTGGAATGAAAACAACGAACAAACCACAGCATAAACAACTGTGAGTGGCGTGAGAAAACTTAAAAGCAATAAATAAATAAACAACAGATGAATAAACAAATGGAGGACACCAAAGCGGAGAAGGATCAGAACAGAGAAACCAGGCAAGCAGAAGAGGGAAACTTACTGTGAAACGAGAAGGACTGGAACGCAGAAGGAGAACAGGGAAACAACAAGAGGTAATACAACTTAGAATCCAACGAGTAATGAATGAGAGAACCAGGCTTAAGTAGTGAGGAGAAGGAGGTGGAGTAGTGGAAAAGATGGACAGATAATAAAAAACAGGTATAACTGATAATGAGACTCAGGGTGAGGGAAAACACTCAGAAAGAGAGAGAGAGGGACAGACAAACAGAGCAGGGGAACTGGAGGGGAAAATAGAACCAATACTACAGCAAACTAAACAGAGAACTAAAACACAGACCACGACAAAAGGTTTCTAACTTTTCTCATATAGTTGGGGTAAATGAAGGAAACAATTGTGTCAAGATTTCCCTTCCAGCACAACTGGTCTGTCCCAGTTTTACGCAGTGTACAGATAATAGCCTCTGGTGTTTTTTCTGTTTAGGGGAAAGAGGCCAGACTGCTGTCAGCCAATGTCGATGCCCAGAGGTGTCAATGTATTTGCAAAAATGCCAGGAAAAGCCTACTTAAGATATCCGATGTGCAATCTAGGTTAGCTAACCATCCATAGGTTTTCGCTCAAGAATACCAGGTAAACCAGAAAATTTGGCTAATTACCAGGCCCCTGCCTTTCACCTTAGTTTATTGGCGCTTTTCCCTATATCCAAAGGGGTAAAGAGAATGCATCCCATGTTCCATGTGTCCTGGGTCAAGCCCTCATCTCCCCAGTTCTTGCTGATCCTAATAGGGGTGTTTTCCAGTTATCTATTGAAAGTTTATTAAACTACATTATTTTAGTCTTCATTCTGAAACTATTTGTTTATTGACAGTTTCTATTAAAGTGGTGAGGATATTTTTATTCACTCAAGTATTTTTATGTTCACATTTAGAAGTTTTGCTTGTTGCACATTTGTTTATGATATTCACATTGTCAATTTGTCTTATTTAGCACAATATATATATTTTTATTTGTAGTGAATAATTCCAGCACAGCTACAAAAATATCACAAAAGCTATCACCTTAATCCAGAATTCATTATGACAACATTACTTCCAGGAAACCAATCCCTGCACTGAAACAGCTTCCAAGATCCAATAAGGCAAGCACATGCAAAAGCCTTCTGGGACTGAATCCTTTAATGAGCCAAATCTCAATGTGTGACTGACAACAAACTCTATTAGTGTGTTCTCAAGGCCCATCATTTCTTCTCTCTCTCATCACAATCTCTGACAGTTTTCTTATGTTCTCCTACTCTCTAGCACACATGTTATCTAATAATGGCAAGCAAAAAAAACCCTCAGACTTCTGAAACTTCTCCTTAAACTCATACCCCCACCAGATCATCCAAAATATGGATTTGCCTGAGCACAAAGCTAGTCCCTTAGCCATGGCCTAATTAGAGTATGTGAGGTTGGGGACAATCTATGTGCTAATTTGATTTATGTTTGTGTCTCTGAAACTGGCTTGATGGAACTGATGCAATTAGTGGTAACACAATGTTGTCTCTGTCATTTTCTGCCCATTAGTTTTTGTACTTTGCCGGCATGTTTTTGTATGCCTTTATGAGTTTTTTTGGCAGGTAGCCAGTTAACTTTCAACCCAGAAAAGTTTAGAATTGGCGGGTAAATCTTAATTGATTTGTTTGTGTGTGTTTGACGAAAATGAGAATTGCAGCTATCAAGTGTTAATATTTAAATGAAAAAAAGCATAACACATAATTACATCTCTGAATATTTCCCTATGGAAAATCCCCTGTGGATTCGAAGTAAAGATGTAATGGAACGGAAAGTAAGCAAAAATGGATATGACTAACACATTTGGTAAAACTAGTAAGCATATTACAAGGAGATTACAACTCTACACTGGATTAAATTCAAACTCAATCTGGTGTTAGAGTTATAAGTGTGGTATGAGAGAGATTTTGCATGTTTTTTTGGATTTACATATGTTTTTATTTACTAGCGTATTTATTTCTGTCAAACCGAAGCATACACTGAGAAAGAACAAGGGAAAATGAAAAAGTGATGTGGATCCTTAAGCATACATTATTTGAAGCGATGCTTGCATATCTTTTTGTTTGACAGGCCAATTAATATTTTAGGAGAATTTTTGTTTGCAAAAGCTTTCTTTCTTGAAAACATAATAACGTCTAGCCACTGGTTAATGTATAATTTCATGCTGAAATGAGAGAAGGCAGCAGTGTTTTCTCAGAGTGAAAGGGACTGTTTTTGCTGGGTTGGGGTAATAATATAATTAAAAGAAAGATAAAAGCATTGAGGCAATAGCATGACAAGGAAAAAAGAACAGTTCCAAATAAACATGTACAGTTTTATGAAATAATTCTGCTATTTCTGGTAAATCAAACAAATGTATTTTACAAGGAAGAACTGTAATGTCTTTGTCATATTAATAGTTGTGAAATGTATTTTTGTAAGATTTTATTGTGATAGATCAGCACAGAGTATTAAATAATTGTGAAATAGAGTTCAAATGTGACATAAGTTTCAAATGGTTTTTAACTAAATAAAATTTGAAACCTGTAGCATTCATTTTTTATTCAGCCCCAATTACTTGGTGGCAAAAATAATTTGTGAGGCAATTGTGGCTATAAATCTTTTTGATTTGTTTCCTTTTTTCAATTACTATTCAGTTTTTATGTCTCTGCTCAAGTAAAGCATCACCAAAGTACACCACCATGGAAATGGTGTGATAGTCTAGCCTAATAGCATTATGCTAAGCATTATGAAAATGTGAAAATCTTTATTTTAGCCATGTCTTCACCTGTTTACACTGCCCAGTTTATAAATTGCAGTAAATTTAATGTGAACTTTTGATGATTTTTTTTTTCATTCAAAAGCTTTCCTGTTGTTGCCCCTACATATTGTGGATTGCATAACTGTTAGTTTTCTTCTCAACAGTTTTTAGAGTGTTACCTTTGGCCAGATTTTTCTGATGACTGTCCTGTTTGTTGTCATCTTACGTGGATAAACATGTTTTGACAAGTTTTCATTTGTGCCATGCATTTTCCACTTCTAGATGATAGATTGAACAGTGGTCATTGAGATGTTACAAGATGCGATTTTGTTTTGTAACTTAACACTACTTTAACTTATTTATTATTGTATTCGTTTGTTTTTCATGCTTTTTGTTGACTTATTTTGTCTCCTACTTGAGTCCTTCACAGCAGAGCTAAATTAAATCAAGTTAGATTACCCGTTTTTATAATTGGACAACGTTTGAAGGAAAGTTATTTGACTTGAATTTAAAGGTATTAAATTAAATCAGGCCAAATAACAATGCCTGTCTCATTTTTTAGACTCATATAAAACGTTTTCACAAATCTTGTATACATATTTTTACATTTGATATGCTGGCATCCTTTATTTTGGTCTATCAAATGAAGTCTAAAGATATATTAAAGTTTATAGATCTTAGGAATTTTAAGTTATTTTTTTAAACAGAAATAGTAATAAGACATTACTTAGGTTTTTTAGTGAAACTGTTTGTATCAGTCTATTCTAAACAGTGGTCAAAATGGTAAAATAAATTCATGCAAAAATGAAAGAACATTTTATTCTAGACAAAGCATTAAGTTGCTCCTTTAATATTCGAGGTAAGTCAAACAATTCAGTCCAAATTATTGTTTTTGATTTAGCTTGTTCTCTGAGGGGCTTTTAGAACATCTTAGCCTACCTTTAGTGATTCTTCCTACAGGTTTCTGCTTTTAATTTACTTCTGTTGTTCTCTTTCTGAATCATATTTTATTTGGATTTCCAGCCCAGCAGCAACTTTGCTTATGATGTCTTAATTATTCAGGAGTTTTATATTATATTTATCTGTTTCCAAAAAGTTTTGAATTTCTATTGACGATGAAGGCCTTTAGGTTACCTTAAAGTGTATTTTAAACCTTAACATTTTTGTTGAAACCGTTTTTAATTTAGCAAAACTGAAACTGAAGAACTGAAATTCACTTGAAAGCAAAAGCTCAAAAATGTATTTCTCAAATAATTCACTATTTAAAAGTATTCTCTTCTATAACATTTTTTGTTTGATTTAATTTGCAATAATTTTGATGAATTCGGTTTTTTCCCTGAATGATATTGATGGTTTAACTTGTTTGATGATTTTGCTTGACTATTTTGATATTTACATTTTTTTCTGTATATTTGATTGATGTTTTTATGATGGGAAGCACTTTGAACTGCCTTGGTGTAGCAAGTTGCCCTACAGCGCCTCTAAACTAGGCTCAGCCAACTGGTTTAAAATGCACATTTGAAATGTGGACAGAAGGAACTCTAATATGAGACAAAGTCTTGAGGTAATGTCCTAAAACCAACAGGAAGTCAGTCATTTGGGTAAAAGCATCATTTTCTGACAGCTGAACTTCTCACTCGTACGTTGAGGTGTCCATCTCAATTTTAGTCAGTATCCCCTGACACCATGGGGAATAAAAATTTAGCAAAATCTTCAAATAAAAAAAAAAAATGTCAAGGGGCAATATCAGCACCTTTCTGTATTTAATCACAGACAAGCACTTAACACATTCCCTTTAACATTTGCTGACATCACTATACCTCCACTCACTTAGAACACGACTTATCTATTTTGTTAGTAGGGGTCTTCCTTTTACACTTTCACTCATAAGTTTCAAGCTGTGTCTAATGACACAGAACAAGATGATGTTAAATCCTACTGTGAACAGTGACTGTGGCACCAAGGTAAATTTACATATCTCTCCATATCCTTATAGTTGGCTCTAAATCAAATGCATAAACCAAATTGCTTATAATTAACAATTATTGAACAATTTGTATGATAAATAACATTTCATCAAAACACGCATTTCTGTGGTAAATGACACTCCATGACAGTCTGTTGAAGTTTCAAAGTTTATTTAATAAGGAATAATTCCAAATGGCATTTAAAAAATAGAACAGGGAGTCCTACTTTAGCTTAATGCACTTAGTAGTCTATGAGTTGGACCCAAAATTCAGACCCCAACACAATAAACGTTAAATAAATTCTATATATAACCTCTTAAATGTTCAAGAGGGATACCAGCTTCTTCTAATGATTGGATCACTGGTCATACTCCTCAAATGATAGCAGATGACAGCTAAGAGGAAATAAAATGGAAGTTTGAACATTTAATTGTTACACTCATTACTCCTTTTAATCATAATTCATTAGTTACTTTGTTTGATTACTTTTGGCTAAGTTGATGGTTAGATGTTGATAATTTATGTATAAGGTTTACTGACATTTTTTTGACCCTATTGTTAAGGCTTAGTTTGATAAATATGCCTACTATAAAGAAAAGTTATTTATTCTGGTATACATATAGAGTGCCGACTGTCAGTAGCATGAATTCAGCCATTTGGCTAATTATTCCTGATAGTGAGGGATTGCCCCATTTGTTTACCATACCATACCATACCAACTGTATTTATAAAGCACTCTATAAACACACAGGACCAAAGTGCTGTACACAATCATTAAAATACAATACAAATATAAAATAAAAATGTTCAAACATAGAGATACTAAAATAATTAAAATACAAATACAATAAACCAAAGTCAAACATCTCAGATTATGCCGAAAGCCAAAGAAAAAGGGATCCCTTAAGAAGTGATTTAAAAACAGCAAGGGAAGAAGCCTGTCTTATGCCCAAAGGAAGATCATTCCATAGCTCGGGCGCTGCCACAAAAAAAGCACGCTCCCCTCTAAGCTTGCACTTTTTCTTTGGCACCCTCAGAAGCAACAGGTCAGCCGACCTGAGGGAACGGGCTGGAGTGTAAGAATGTAACAGCTCAGACATATAGGGAGGGGCGAGGCGGTTAAAAACTTTAAAAACAAATAAAAGGATTTTAAAGTGAATCCTAAAATGTACTGCCAACCAGTGTAAGAAAGCTAAAATAGGGAAAATGTGGTCAAATTGTTGTTTACCTGTTAAAAGACGTACAGCAGTATTTTTTCCCCTCTGAAACTGGCAGATGAATAAACCACCAACTTCTAGATAAAGTACATTACAGTAATCCAGCGGTGTGATCATAAATGAATGGATTACTGTTTTGAAGTGCTGTCTAGAAAGAATGGGGTTTACTTTAGCTAGTTTCCTTAAATGAAAAAAGCTGGATTTTACAACACCTCTAATTTGAGCGTCCATCTTAAGACCAGCATTCCTCTTGACCCCTAAGTTTATAATAACCGGCTTGACATAGTGGGCCAAGGAGCAAACATTGGTCAGGGAATCTTCAGTGGATCTGCCAAAAATCCCTACTTCTGTCTCATCTTCATTAAGTTTCAGAAATTTTTGGGCCATCCAAGCCTTTAAATTTTCCAGACATAAAAACAGAGACTGAAGAGAAGTGGAGTCTGTGTTCATCAGCGGTGCATAAATCTGTGTGTCATCTGCATAGCAACGAAAAGCAATCCCATATTTTCTGAAGATAGAGCAAAGAGGAAGGAGGTACAACAAGAAAAGAAGAGGGTGTAAAACTGAGTCTTGTGGAACACCACATGACAATGGAGCAGAGGGGGGCCTATGGCCATCAAGACAGACACAAAAGGTACGGTTGGCCAAATAAGATATAAAACTATCCAGAGCTACATGACCAATGACCAATGGCCATCCCCTGTTCCAAACAGGAAATTAAAATCCTATGATCAACTGTGTTAAAAGCAGCAGATAAGTCCAACAATACCAAGACAGTACAGTCACCAAAATCAGTGTCAGGGATGAGGTGCAGTCTGCTTTTCCGTCCACTGACGAGCTAGGAGCAGTATAAGAGGAACGATGAACCAGCTACTCGTCGCCCGAGTTTAACCTTTCGAGTTTTGTCTGCGCCAAATCTCTTTAAGATTTCTAGTTGCTTCTTGTGAAGCTTTGTTGTTTCTAGTTAACCTTTTGTTATTTTTTCCGTGTTTATTATTTTGGTACTTTGGCTCAAGTTTTCCTTAGTGTCCCTAGTAACTTTTCATGTACTCAACACAGGAATTCAGTCTGAACTCTTGCATGCTCAACTCCTCCTGTGAAAAACCTCTGGTCATCACCAATTACTCTGGTCTCCGTTCCTCATCAGCTCAGCTCGGTCTGCTCGCTCCAGTGTCCACAACCAACCTTCTGTGCACCCCCTGGACAACCATCATCTCTGGACTCCTGCAAAAAAGCCTCAGCCCACTCACCTCTCCCTGGTGTCATCCATCTACACTCAAAGTAAGATCCATCCTAATTAAACATAATCTCTCCACAACTCCTGCTCACCTTTTCTGTCCTTAATCTCCAGAAGCTTTCGGTATCCTGCGTCGTTCCTGCGGTTCCCTGTCATTTCAGGCGTTTCCTGCCTTTACCTGCTTTAAAACCATGAAAATCAGTTGATAAAAATATATCAATAAAATCTTTTAGTAGAGCTGATTCTGTACTATGAAATGATTTAAAACCGGACTGAAGAACCTCTAAAATATGATGATCAGTGAGATAGACCATCAGTTGATTATAGACTACCTTCTCAAGAATTCTTTGAATATAAGGCAGTTTAGAGATAGGTCTGTAATACGCCAGAAAAGTAGGATCCAAGATTGGTTTCCTAATTAGAGGCTGTAAAACTGAATGTTTTAAAGTTTCAGGAACAAACATCCAGAGAGAAGCTACTATTTACAAGAGCAAGGACTGAAGGACCTACAGTAAGAAAAACTTAATGAAATAACTGAGGTGGAATAGCATCATCCGGACAACCAGTTGGCCCTGAAGTTACTAACCACTTTCTCCTCCAATGATTGCAAGGCTACACATTCAAAACTGTTTAAAACAGCAGAAGAAGGTAAAACGACTGAAGGGTAATAAACAGAGGGGATGATCTGGGCCCTAATAGAAGTGACTTTCTCGACAAAAAAATGTTTCAACAGGTTTCACATACAGCAGGTTAAATATCCATAAAACCACTATGTGGAGCATTTAAAACATATATTTTTAAATAAAACAGAAGGATTGTGGCTGTTTGATACAATTAGACCCGACAGGTGCCTTCTTTTGCCGTCTTTTACAATCCTTTGGTAACAGCGCCAGCAATCCTTCAATATTTGGAGTGAGACCTCTAATCTGTCCTTGTTCCATTTGGGTTCAGCTCTGTGATAGTCTCTCCTGGCAGCTTGAGTTTCTTCATTTAACAAGGGTTCATGCTTGGATTCAGAAATTTGTAGTGGTGCCACCAAATCCAGAGCTGCTGCTCTGGTAGAATGAAACCAGTTGCTGAGTTTATCAGTGTTACTTCGCACAGCCTCCGGGATAAGCCTCCAATCTAGTTGTGCAAAGTGTATTATGACAATAAAAGGCATTCTATGATACAGTTCTGATGAAAAATAAAAGAAAACTGATCAGCAGTACAAAAGGTTAAGAACATGACAGAACTGAGCTGCAATGCTTTGTTTAGCTTTAGTGCAGGACAGCTTTATCTTAAATAAAACTGGCATATGGTCTAAGAATAATGGGTCACCAATCACTAAGACCGGTATACCATAAGATAAAACCATATCAAGAGTGTCCATGCTCATGGGTAGCACCAGTCACAGACTGCACAAAATTATATAGTCTATAACATTAAGAAATGGCTGAGCCATAGGTGAAGTAGGACAACAGACAAGAATAGTAAAATCTCAGACAATAAGAACTCGGTCATACCTTGGCATGATATCAGCCACAAAATCAGAAAAGTCATTTATACATTTTTTTTTGTACTTTGGTGAACGATAGACCACCACACACAGCACATTATGAGAGCCACCAAGTTAAAATGTATCAGGTTGAGTCCTTTCAGTGCAGTTTTCAGGTTTTCCACAAGGGGTCGCCAGAGCCTCCTCTGCTGGAGCACCTTCTCCACCTCTTAACCCCTTGACGTTAAGGAGCTGAATCAGTATAAAGGGAGCGGTGGACCGACTACTCATGGCCTGAGTATTAGCCGCTTCTGGTAAACCTTAGCTCCAGCCTACTCCAGTTTAACTCTGTAGTGATTCTTGTTCTCTAGCTTTTTGTTTTTGTCTTTAAGTTCTCTGGTCAGTTTTTTATGTTCTCTAGTCTCCAGTTGCCTTAGTCCACCAGTTGTTTATTTATCTTCCTAGCCTTGTGAGTTTCTTAGCATTTTGCACTTGATTATTTTGATACTCTGTTTTTCCTCTTTTTGTGCCCTCATCGTCTCCTGTGCTCCAACCAGGTCTTAACTATCACCAGTGATCAAACCTCTCAGAAAATCCCATGGTTGTCACAGTCATCTGGTTCACCGCTCCTCTGGCTCAGCTCGGTCTGCTCGCTCCAGGATTCTCCACCAGGTGTGCTCACCCCCTGGACAACCTCTCCATCTGGACACAAGCTGAAAGGACTCACCACTCACACCTCCCTGGCGTCAACAACCTCCATCAAAATTAAGATCATTCCATTATTCATCACGCTCCATCTGCCTCACCTCAACCCACTCTACTTACCTCCCAGTGGTCTCCGGTCTTCTTCCACATCGTCCTTGGTATCCTCTGAGATCCCCGTTGAACTGTTGCCGTTCCCGCTGTCCCTGGATTCCCTCCATGCCCACCGTCTCTGGATTCCCTCTGTGCCCGCTGTCTCTGGATTCCCACACCTTACCCGCTCCCTCTGGTTTTCCTCGCCGTGTTCACGGCTTCCATCTCCAAACCATTACAAACCTTTTCAATAAACTCAAATGGCTTTGCACTACTGAGAGTCCTCTATTTCATGTGGGTCAGACGCATGAATAACATGACAAAAATGTTCTTATTTAACAGTTGTTGAATAAGACCAAGGGTGTCAAGGGTGGTTTTGCCTAGCCACATCAAGTTTGCAAAGAAGGCTCTCAAAGTGATGTTGACCTTGTACAGCTTCAGACTGTTAAGTTGCTCTGCAGTCCCAAGCAATTGTTCTTTCAACCAGCAGTTGGCGTTTTAACTTCCCTGTTAATGCAGTGCTATGTAGTTTGGATAATGTCTAGTTCCTTATATCTTAGACACTTTGTTGGATCTCTTCCATTGTGAAGCTTACTGGACTTTGTTTTGGTGAGATTAGTGCGAGATTAGTCTCTCAAGATGATCAATTTAGCCATTGTCTTGGTTGGAGGTGATGTTGACTCTGCTTTCTGACCTTGTGTCTCCTTTACAGTAGCATTCATATATTGTATCTCCTGGGTCTATAGTTGTAAAAAGCAATCGCCCTTTGTGGATTTTGGAAAACTGAGGTACTACTAATATTCACTGTTAGGCTAGACTGAAAACAATGTTGGATAATGTTTTCAAGTAAACCTGCTGCCTAGGATTGCTGGAGTAGTAGCAGTATGCCTAATTATTGTCCCGTCTCCATTGCCATTATGTTCCAGTTGCCCATTTGTTGTCATAGAGATTAAACATATTATGGGTGAATCCATTTTGTAAGACCATGCCAGGGTGTCCCGCAACGTGCGCCTACAGACGGACCGACCGAGTTTTCCGAGTCTCAAGCTCCGAACCGGTCCCGGTATCACTTAAAAGATTTTCAGCCCACAGTAAGACAGACTTTAATCAAAACCAGGTCTGGGTAAAAGTTAGAAGTTGTTAAACAATATATGAATATTGATACATGTTGTTTTATTGTTTTATAAGTTTGGCTTATAAACTACTGTGTGAACTGCTGCTGTTTGAATGTTGTACAGCGTGCTCCTAAACGAGGTGCGCTGACTGTGATTGGCTTGAATCACCGTGATCACACCCTCTTGTCCAATTCCTTCACTCCTAGATACACATACCTACACACACAAACATGCATACACAAACACACACATACACATTTTTCCACCTAAGCTTTAGTGTGATCTTTGCCAGAGCATCGGCTCTTTACTGGGTAATGAAGCCTTCCACGATGGCTACCACGAGGTTCTCCTCTTGCCAGGAAGCTCGCAGTACGTCACTAGAACAAAGTTTTATGACCCTTTGTTCTGTCTTCTGACCTTCCCCCATCACAAGCCTTACTCAAAGCACATGTACAGTATTGGTGTCTACTCTATCAACTGACCACATCACTACATTTTTATTTTTGTCTTCCCTTTTCTGTTTTATTTCTTTGATTATTTACTCCAGTCATTTTCAATGGTGTTTACATCGATTGCATTTATTTCATTTTTACTCAATCTTAAAAGTATTGTTAGTAATCGGAAATACAGTTGCTGTAGAATTAACTTATTTTCTTAAATAAACCTGTGTAATTTTAAAGAAAAGAGTTTGTGTTTATTACTATATGTGAACCAGTGTCTGCCACTTATATTATGAACAAACCCCTTTTGAGAAACTAAACAGGTTTGGCAATTTTTTTCCTGATTATCAGTTGGTGCACCATTTATTAAATATAAATAAAAATTATTAATAATTTTATTATACGTCTATTAATCATAATTAATAATACATTCAGATGGCCAAAATAATGTTTAAAAAAAACAACACATACATTTTTAATGCTTTTTCATATGTTTGGATTTTATTTGATCTTTATTTTAGTTTAACTAGTTAGTAAAGATGTTCGCTATAAAAAGTATATCAAAGTGGTTTTGAGAAAAAACAAGGTTCATGACAGAATAGATGCTATTCTAAGCATATAAATAGTGAAAGCAGTGGAAAATGGGAACAGAAAACCTAATACTGAAACATCCTCTCAAATATTAATTTTACTTTTTAGTTTCTATTTTCTCTATCTTCCTTTTTTGATCTTAAATTGTAACAAATTTTAATGTGCATTTAAATTTTTATATAAAACACATTGCATTGTCCTGTATATGATATACTATACAAATACAATACAGTTTAAACTGTATCTAAAGTACCTTGCACAGTGCAAACTCATATTTTATGTTCTAGGTTAAAAGTGTTGCCCAGCCATTACTCTCAATGTCTCTTTAGCTAGGTAGCCCTTCAAATACTATCTGATTAGTTTTAACTTAGATGAGGATCGTATTGTCCACTTGATGAAAGAAAACAAATATATTTATGTGATGGCTTTATTTTAAACAACTATTTGTTGTCCATAAGACAACATATGTCATATATTTTGGCCTAAAATCAGAAAAATTCTGAGGGCATTTTCAAAAAATAAAATAAGCATTGCAAGGCTCTATGAAAACATAAATGTGAAGATGTTCCATAAAAGTATTTGGCAATTGCACAGTGTGAAAATTACCTGTGCCTCAAATTAAATGTAGTATACAATGTAAAAAAAAAGATATATTTTTAGGGCCCTACTACATAAGTTCCAGACTTATGTAGTAGAAAAATCACAGGGGACAATGAATCAGGTCTGATTCTTTATTTTAAAAATGTAACTATAGAAGCTTGATACACTGAATGTTGAAGTTTTTTTTTTCACAGAAGACGGAATGGCTTGAATCTTCACAGGTAGGCACTGGAAGGAAACACAAGGAATTACTCAGGAGCATAATGTAATACGTTTTCACAAGGAGCATCCTTGTGAGCTTGACATTAACACAACCTTGTTAAAAATCAGGTAAAGAATGACTGGCAGACAATTCATCTTATACCAGTGGTGATCCTCATATGAAACAGGTGTGTGATGGCATGCAACTGTGGATAATGAACCCTTAGCCACAGCAGCACAGAGCGGTAGGAGAGTAGCAAGTCACCTGCGTGTCCCCCTCAGGAGGAGCTTGGAACAGCAGAAGGGAAAAAGACAACAGTACAGGCAACTCACCCTATTTTTCTGATACTGACTCCAGTTATCTTAATGTAGGGTTTGTTTGTTTTAGAGAATTCATAATCTTCTGACAGAAAAACATGTTTTTGCTGTTTTAATTAGTCAATTTTTAGTTTTGAGGTGTGGATTTAACTTACCTTGAAATAAATCAAAGTAACCACATAAAGGACAAAGTAGGAGTTTTCAATTGAGTTACCCAAATGGACCATAAGCCAGGATTAAATTACAAACAGAGTTTGGTCCACATCAGTTTGGTCCATTCAGAAAACGTTGCACACAGATTTGCAATCTGTTTATTTGGTTGAGAAGGTATAACAAACATCTTTCAGATTAATTTTCAACTTTTCTGTATAAAGTTGCTGTCTAGAATTTTTTTTCTTCTCATTAGCAAAACAATTGCAAAGATTTTCAATGACACCTTGAAACAGCAAAACAGAAGAAAGTTCAACACCAGAAAAGAAACAAGGATTAATGCACTTAGTCACTGTACTGGAATTCAAACCCGAACAGACGACTGGATAATTACAGACAAATACCATCAGGATTCACTTGATAGAGCTTTACCTCATGCACTTGCTGTTGCTCTGAGGAAATAAGCTATTGTGAATACCCTGTGGATGTTGCTTCTTTTGTTTCCTTTCGTCTTAAAAAAACCCACTTAACATAAATAGAAATGTAACACTTTTTCGCTTCCAGCTTGTCATGAGCTGAACTCAAAGATCTAAAAACTTTTCTACATAGACAGGGCAATTTAATAAACATGGACCTTTTTCTCTCAATTATTTACAATCTGTCAAAATTTGAATGTGCTACTTGTCCTAGATATACAGTATATATTGAATCCCACCTCAAAGCATGTTTATTGGACAACTGTATGTGTCACTGTACATGGTGACCATGAAATGTGCGATTTTGGTTTATTGAAAGGATGCAGAAGGTTCAGGAGATCAGTATTCGATGTGATCTTCTCTGGGTTTATGAAGTGAGCATACTGGCCATTATAGAACTGGGATGTTTTTAGTTGCCAGAAATTGTAGACAGATTCACACAACATGCATTGCCTTGCTTCAATATAAGGTAATGTTTCTGTATGAATGACACAACAATGAGTCTCAGTATCTCATCATGGTATCGTAACCAGTCATGGTTTTATAAGACGATGGAAATAAACATTGGCAGGCCTCAAGAAGAAAAGAACATTCAAATTACAGGCAGGAACTCTTGTAGACATTCATGTAGTCAGTTGTATACCCACTTTCAAAACCTGTGACTACTGTGGGATTGTGCTGTGCAATACAACTGCACATTTCAATAAAACTTCACATTTCAATAAAACTGCACCTGTGCTTCAATCATGCTGTCTAACCAGCATCTTGATGTACCACACATGTGAGGGGGGCTGTAATATCCTTGCAAAAGAAGTTCACACTAACCAATATTAAGACAGATTGGGGAACACAATTTAAACGAAATAGGTCTATTTGTGACACTATTGTGTATACAATAAAACGCTTTAGAGGTTTAAGTTCAGCTCATGAAAAAAATAAGCAAATATTAATTTTTTTATTTAGTGACAGTTGCAAAATATGCATAGAGCTGTCTTTATGGGACCATTTGTGTGGAGCCATCTTCCAGGCTTTAGGTAGGTATAAGTTTGGGGGTGGGGGTGTTGCTGTGGCTGGTAAAAAATAAATAAATACATGTATGTATTATATTTGTCTAGTGTATGATAAGTACAATGTTTAAAAAAATATATAGCTTTTTCGTATAATGCTGATTTATATTGACATATTTAGTTAATGTTTATGTACACTAGGTTCCCAACCATTATGCAAATTGAATTTAAGTGTCAAAAAGATTTAGGTTTTTGTTTTTCAATTAAAGTCATGAATGCCATTGTGTTTCAGGGCTCTTTGGATTGTTAAAATTAATCTAACCCACCAGTGATAATTAAATCCAATTAAGAAAATACTACTTCAGAAGAATATTCCACATTATTACCAGGCCACAGGTTTCAAGCAATATTGGAAAAACAGAAGTAGTGCACTGTCTTAATTAAGGTATGAAAACATTGGTTATTTTAAGAAAATAGTAGCATGATCATCATTTGTAATGAGATTTGTGGCTGATTCAGAGCACAGACCGGTTCACACAGATAAAGGCTAAATACTTTCTGATAGACAAATTCATCAGGTTAAGAGAGCATCTGCTAAAATGCCATCAAAAGCAGCAAACATGAATTTGATTTAGTTATCCTGGAGTCCCACAAACCTTAGAGTGTCAGATTATTCGGGGACTTGCAGTTGTGCAAAAACCTACTATTCACTTAACCCCAACCCAGAGAGAGGAAAGGCAGTCTGACTAAACTGTTTTTCGTGATACCGTGCCGTTTCAAAATGTGGAATTTTCCACTGAGAAGACAAAGGACTCAAAATCCAAAAGGCTGTGGACGAAAGAGTTTCATGGGATAGTGTTAGTTCCTCCTGACAAACCACAACATCAGGTACTCCAAGATTTTAAAATTCCTTTGACCCTGTTATTATTTTTCATTAATATGTTTTGTATTGGGCTGCACAGTGGCAGGTAGCACTGTTGCCATGCAGCAAGAATGCTCTGGGTTCAATTCCACCTTGGGTTTTGGGTCTTTCTGGAGTTTGCATGTTCTCCCTGTGCATTTATGGGTTCTTTCCTGGTAATCTCCCACAGTCCAAAAACATGACTGTTAGGCTGCTTGGGCACTCTAAATTTTCCTTAGGTGTTAGTGTGTGTATGAGTGGTTGTTTGTCCTGTGTTTTTCTGTGTTGCCCTGCGATGCTCTGATGACCTGTCCATGGTGTACAGCTGCCTCTTGCCCATTGTAAGCTGGAGATAGGCGCCAGAAGACCCACCCAACCTCAATAGGGAGAAGGTTGTACAGAAAATGGATGGATGTTTTACATTGTAAAATTCACAGTCCAAAAAAGATATGTTTAGGTGTTTGTTATGATATTGCCGGCAATTACAAGAGCCCCTAATACTTAAATTGTGCTTATTTCAGAACCAAGTTCCAAGTTCCAGATTTACTGGCCAAATGAAACTGTAAAGTGTATTTATGTATTAAATATAAACGCTTTCTAGGGAAACAAATAATACCTCGTTTGTTCTTTCAATTTGATTCAATTAATTAATTGTTTATTTTTAATCTGGTCACTTTAAGCTTTGACAGGTTATTTCACTTTTATTTCTATCCTAACTATCCTGAACTTCCTTTTAACCCTTGTGTTGTATTAACATTTGTGCCCCTCTGGATTGCTTGTGGTCTTAAAAACAAATCTAAAATCAAATTATACTTCATAAACCATTAAGATACATTGTCTTCAACCCAATTTCAAACTATTGAGATAAAATATATGTTTATTTATTGAAATTTGTCTTTACTAGAACACAATTAACAATGGAAGTGTGACTACTGTTTTTGTCATAATGTTAAAATTAATGTTAAAATCCACTATATTCAACACTTGCACGAGGGAGGCACCAAAGTGGTGATGGGAAAAATATTTTAATGCAACACTTGAAAAAAACTGAAATCTAACAGCAACAACAACTAAAGGACACAAGACCAAGCTAACCAAAGTGAGCACTCTGCATAAATAAACAAATAAAGCTTTGTTGACAGTCTCCAAGACATTCAAGTGTGATCACGTTCCAACAAGATGCCTTGATGCTCTGTTATCAAAAAATATGTCTAATAATAATACTTATTGTTATTAATTTATTTATATTGCTAATTAAACTTAAATGGCAAATCAGACCAATGAGCCCAAGGTTTACCACTGTACTGTATGGTTTATGATAGCAAGGTGCAAGAGGCATTAGCATAATTATTTCAATTATCCAGTTCCTTGTTTAATTTTACAAAATAACGGAGTGTACTGTATATGAAGGTAATGAGTGAGTATGACAGTTGAACAGGTTGAACAGACCAAAAAGAAACAAAGAAACAAAGAAAAGCAGAAAGCATTCCTGTTTTTTTCTTAAAACAATGTTGTTTCCTCTGTGGTCACTTTGTTTTTATTTAATGTGGTGGTCATAAAGAGTTTAATTGAAACTGTAACATATCTCTGTTGATAAGTTTAAATAAATCATCATCATTGATGGGTTAAAATTAAATGATAAAACACAGTTGAGTCCATATCCGATGTCACACAAAAACACAATAACTCCCTTTTTTAGAGGTAAAGATTTGCTAAACCTCTGAGCAGAGGACTTCCATACCTAAAAAAATGACACTTGATTAGGATTAAATATATAGCGATTCAAACATAAAACTGATGCAAAAAACCTCAAAGACTTAACCAAGCTCTGCTGGAACCACAACAAGCAATTCTGGTGGATTCGATTTACAGTCAGGGGCTTGGCAAAATCAGAGCAACACCACATCAGGCAAACATAACACAGGGGAAAGCAACAGGAGTGAGATCATTATTAAAAATATAAAAGAGGAAAATATTCATTTTATTGCTAACCAGAGCTATATTAGTATAATGTAAACAATTGCAACACTCATAACGGATTTTAAGCAAAAACGACTGATGGCAGTTCATGAATAGAAAGAGTGAACAGTGGAGAAATGAAGTTAAGACTAATAAAACATCCGCGTCCCAAAAGATAAAGGGTGAGGGAAACTGACAGTACACACAATAAAGGAAAACATGCCTTTATAACGCTGGATTTTAATCATATATATACATTTATTAATTTATTTTCCTCATACCTTCGAGGAGCTCTGTTCTCCCTATAGACACGCTTCAATTCGGTTATTGTGAGTACAGGGCTTACAATCTTTCACTTTATTGGATTATTTGCCAAATAAATAAATATAATTTAAACTAAACAAAAAAAACACAAAAAAACACAACTGCTGATGTGTTTGTTGACCATTATAAGTTAACAAAATCTTAATACAAACAAAAAAGAAGGCTCTCACTGAGGGTCTAGTCCTGCCGTTTAGGGGAAAGAGCAGAACAATCAAACTAAATCTGCTTCATTATTCATGAACTGTAGAGTCCTTTTTAATTGTTTATTCAATTTGCATTGGATGTTGGGAAAGAAAGGGAAGTTGGAATTTAATTTAGTTTTGTTCACTCCCTTCTAAAATTATTGAAAACAAACATTTGCAGAGCAATCATCGACCCATTTTAAATTATTTAGATAGGACTGTTCGTTACTGGTCAGTCTTAAAGACACCTATTGAGTCACTCCACAGAGCCATAAAACTGTATTTTTTCTCTGCTATACTTTATGATGTAAGTGGTGAAATGTACTTACGCTGGCCAGTCTTGTTATTAGTGATATTGTGTTTCTGCATCAATCCCTATTCCATAGTATTAAAGAACCAGATTCACTATTTCCAGTTGTGGGAGGGATAACAGTATCACCTAATATAGTATGACATGTTATGTTATTTCAACCCGAAGCCTGACACAAATAATTATTGTATATAAGATTACTGCTACTAGACACAGTTAGTAGTCATTACAGCAACAGCAGGGACGGAGCGGAAGGTGGAAAAGAGGTGCCATCAGTTCCGCTTGCCGGTGGCAACAAAACAATTAAAACTCTGACAGCCTCACCCTATGCTGTCTTTATGCTGCTAAATAAACCATCTGATGTAGAAATTTCTTTTTTTTATCTCTTATATCCTGCCAGCAAACCTCATGTAAGTGATCTTAGCTTGTATTCTGTTCAACAAACAGTCAAGTTGAGTGTGCAAATTTCTAATTAATCCCAAGGTTTTAAACTGTGAATTTCTGACACACATCGAAGAAGGTACTGGGAAAACAAGCTGAATTCAAACACAAACATTTACAATTGTATTAACTTAAGGTTCCACGGGAATTTAAATACTATATAATAAATATAACACATGAAAACCAATATTTGTTTTGTTTGTTTTTCTGTTTCATAAAATAACAATTAATTTCGTTATACACTTCCATGACATGCTTTTAAGCACTTTTCCTTCGCACAAGCAAAGAAATATGTTCCAAAACAGACCTACAATGCCCAAAACCTTGCACGAACATACCAGCGTTGAAATAAATACTTGATGAAGAAAACATAAGAAACTGCCTTGCAAAAGAAAACACCTGACTATTCAAAGGGCTTTAACGATCAATTATCCAAAAAAACTTGCACAAGTCTAACCATGGGGTCAGCCAGACAAGCAAGGGATATTTGTGGTTCAGCCAGACAAGCAAGGGATATTTGTGGTTCACACATTGAATCCTCATCCCGGTGTTTCATGTCACAGACATCCACACACATACATTTAAGAATGACGAAAGCCTGGAAACCAGTGATGTAAGTGTGCTGAAACTGAGCATGAAGGTCAGAGAGAAAGCCTAGGCTTGCATTGTTAAAGTGACAAGAGCGAAATTTCACTCTCCCTATTTTTCACCTTTTTGCTCTGAAATACACTCTCACCTGCAAATACAGGCACAAACACATGGTTTTGCTTCCATTGCAACTGAATATGTTTAATTGGTACTATTTTCTAATCCTTAATTACTTCAAACCTAATGTTTGATTTAAAATATTGTGTATTGAATTGCTGTCTTATTCTTAAGACAAAAAGTATGTAAAGGGAATGGAGTTAAATTAAATAAATAAAAAAACCTCTCTCTGATTTATTCAGAATAACAACATCAATTTTCCTTTTTTAATAGTGACGTTTCTATAAAAGGCTGTGCTACATCAAACATAATTCTGTATGAAATTAAAGCCAAAATTAGTTGCCTGAAACAATTGTTGTCTTTGGTTTAGAATCATGTGATTTACACATATTAATGAGTAAAGTTTATATTACCAATTAGGAGTTTTCTTCTCAAATTTCTGCTAATTAGGAAACATCATATTTACAACTTCATTCAACACCATCCAATTCTATAATTAAATCTTGACTTGTCTCACTTTGTTTTCTGACAAGTTATTTATACAGAACTTGGCATTTTCAGTATAATTGATTCTAAAGGGGTTTAATTTAACACAATTAATTTCCATGTAAACTTTAAACAAACTTGCATTTGTCTTCAACTTGTCTTCAACTTGAAAAAATATATATTTAAGGCATAATTCAAAGAATCAAGGTTGAAAACCTATGAAAAAAAAGGTTCTGCCATATCCCTTGGATCTCAGGTGCTTTATTTAAGTGCAGGTAAATGTTTTTTAAGTCTAAAAGGTTTAACGCCATCTTGACAGCCAAAGCAACACCTACTTTAGAGAGATGTCTGACATCAAGGATTCCCATGCCCCCCATACAGTTGAACAGAAAAAAAAACAAGAGACCAAAATGTGTCATAGGACCCGAAGTCTGACATAAAGTGCTACACCTAGCTGCAGCTGTGGAAAAAAAGGGACAAGAGCTTTGAAAAGTGATTGTATATGTCTTCGAGTGCATGTGCTTGAAAGCATGCATCTATGTTTGTGGCTTGTTTACAGAGCTTTCTGTCATATGTCTTCATCCCTGCTTTATATCCCCCTCACTGTTCTTCAGCTCTGTGGCTAAGCCAGCATGAGGCAAATACACTGTGCAGGTTTCATCTTTGAGCTTACAGGTAAATGTTTAGGAAAGAGGCAGAAAGATAGATAATAATTTCATGCAATTGAATGACTTTTCTTCAGAAATATTTTCTCTCTCAAATTGTATATGTCCACCATTAAGTTTACTATTTTTCCCCTTTTGTGTGTGTGTGTGTTTAACTTTCAGTGAAATCCCAAACCTTTTTTTTTTTTGCCGAAGCCTGTGCTTTTCAGAAGCCCTCTCCTTGGGGCATAATGCATGAACAAAAAGCAAGCTTAGGGGCACAGCAATTCCACGGCTTAACTGAAGGATGGGGTGTGTGTACATGAGTGTGTGTCGGGGTGTTTCTTCAGTTACTGTGTGTGTGTGTGTGTGTGTGTGTCAATACTTGTATGTGGGTGCACGTACGGGGTGCTTTGTCACATGTTAAATGCTGTAATAATGAGCATATTGAACCAAATGTCATATTAAAGTAGGGGGATTTTGGGGGATTTGAGCCTCAATTGTTGAACACTCATATTTTGTCTGTATATCTGACAGATGAGAAAAAGTGCTAAATACAGAGGGATTGTACTATCTTCAAATAAATATCACATTCATGAGCCAATGGGATAAGCATATCAGATACAATACTTCTACACTTTTTTATTTTGAAATCCTTTGTAAGCAGTTCTAAAGGGCGAATGATGAAAGATGAGGGAATGTTTTGTACTTTGGAGACTGACAAAAGATGAAGAACAGTTTTGTGC
The DNA here is from genome assembly GCA_032876305.1 of Orestias chungarensis. Classification (NCBI taxonomy): domain Eukaryota; kingdom Metazoa; phylum Chordata; class Actinopteri; order Cyprinodontiformes; family Cyprinodontidae; genus Orestias; species Orestias chungarensis. The sequence goes on from JAVLVB010001002.1 coordinate 469,321, forward strand.
TTTAAAAACATTTCTTCTTTTATTTATACAAAAAATAGATTATAAATATTTTAAGTAGGCAGGATTTGTAGATGATAGGAAATGTATATGTAAGAGGTCTGATTCTCTTTGTTAAATACAAAAAAAAATGTTATGAAAGAATGCCAAAACTCCATGACATGAGTTACAGAGATCAAGACTGTATATCACCCTACAGCAGAGGTAATTAGTACACACCAAAAGAGCAATAGTTTATTACTTTTAAATATCTTTCTGTTAATATCCAGAAACTCCTCTATTTAAAGGAGTATGCAATCCAGAGAATTAGGTGAATCGTGGCAGCATAATGCTGTTGAAAGGGTTTTCTTCAGCAATGACATTGAACTGGGTCAGGGTTTATGGGAAGATGAATGAAACTACCAGTAAAAACCTGAAATAAAAATTGTTGGAGGCTTTTAATACTTCTTTGGTGGGGTTCACTACGGTGGCTGAGAGTTGCGAAACACTTACAAAATCTAAAACAGTTTTACAAAGGCTGAGACAAATTTACCTTTCAGAAAACAATTCAACTAGATGAAAAACAAATTTACATTTCGGGAAAAAAAATTAACAAGCTCAGAAAAAAATTACAAATGGCAAAATAAACCAGAAAGGGAAATTACTAACTCAGAGTTTGACCCAGAATTGATAACGGGAGCGCTCAATTCTACTTCATGCTGACACAAAATGGACAGCAATGGAATGGCGTTTAGCCCATTTTGCGGCGCACAAATGAGACGATTAACACAGTTTTGTTATGCTTGTGGTCGATTGTTGTCCATCTTTGCACCAGCATGAAGCAGAACTAAGTATAGACATTATAAAAAATTGACCCAGCATCGACTGCTTTGCCTCAAGAAATACAGCCACTATTTTGAACTGGTCATCCTTTCCATATGAAAGCAGTAGACAGAACAACTTTCAACATGCCAGACCACTGTGCAGCGTATTTTAATACAAATTGGCAGACAGTGTGACCAGGAGTTCGGGGATTACCTTTCACAGGTAAGATTTAATATTATTATTGTTTGAATTTTGTGAATAGAATATTATTGTACTGTAGTTTTGTATACCAGCGAAATTATAGCCAATAAACATTAAACTATGCTGTGTTCGCTCGGTTATAAGGCCAACTGAAACTCAAATCATATAATTAACCTAATGGCGTAATTGCCTAAGTTTTATGTGACTTCTTTAGACGTACATAATTATGCTATAAGGCTAACTATATATTACATAATACAGGCTTATATTAAAACAAAAAAAAGATACTGTGATGTAGAAAAAAAATGCAAATATTGCTCATATAAATTGACCAGCAAATTGTGCTCAATTCTACCATTTTTATTTTGAAGGTTTTATGGAATCAAAGTTGGGTCAGCAAGAATTTGGACTTGTAAAAAAGATATTTACTTGTGAAAAAGATTTGTACTTAAAAAAATGTTTTGCACGTGTAAAGATCATTTCAGCATGTGTAACAAAGTTTTTAACTTATAAAATAATTACCACCTTCAAGTGGGAACCTGAAGGTGGGTTTGCAAGTTTGCAAATCTCAAATTACAAGTACAAATTTCAACCCTTTTATGACGAATGAGTGAATAGCCAATCAGCACGTTGCTTACTTTTCCATTAACCCGGTGCCCACCCACGCACTGACCAACCATCCAGTCAACAAGCATTTCTGCCAGGTGGATAATGATGCTCAGTTCTCAGTAGCAGAAGGAGGATGGAGTCAAACGCATGGTGAACTCAAACAGTGAGTTAGTTTGGAGTTGGATATTGGATAAATACTATAAGCTCCGTAGAGTTAGTGGAATCCCCCTCCTGTGCGGGCCAAAGCAGGCGGACTGATTGTGGCTTTGCCTTTTCGGTTTCTCCCTCCTCTGATACATGGTCGTTGATTTAGGGATCGTGAATTAATTTCCAAACTGAACACTATTGAGAAAAAATAATTCATAGCTTTCTTGTTATTGCACACAATGACAAAACATTACTTTGGACTTATTCTACAGCATTAAACAGGCACATTTCTTTTTATTACATTGTAATTATTTTTTTATTGTTTTATTCATTTCTACTGTAAAAGAATGGTGTTTTTCTTCAGTAACTCAAAGGACATGTAAACCAGTCGAGTCAAGGGATTACCTTTCACAAGTAAGATTCAACCTTATTATTGTTTGAATTTTGTGAATAGAATATTGTTGTACTGTAGTTTATTTCTGCTAGTGGAAAAAACAGCAAACGTTAAGCTGTGTTTATAGCTGTTGACTCGCTTGTCCGGCCAACTGAAACTTTATAAATCATATCCTTAGGCTAAAAGAGTAATTGCCTTAGTTTTATGTGACCGCTTCAGATTCAGGCATTTATGCTGTGAGGCTAATGATATATTCTATAATACAGGCTTAGATTACAACTGACTTAAAGATGCTATTTTAGAAATAATGCAAATAATGCTGACATACCATTGACTAGCACATTTTACTCTAATCTCCCATTTTTATTCTGAAGGTTTCCCTAAGACAAAAAATTGAGGAAGAAGTGGGAAATCATCATTGAGGAGGGACAGTTTCATCGTAAGCAGTTCTCCTATGGAGTAAAATGTCCGTCAAAAAGGTGTAAGCACACCTCTTACATTCGTATTCCTATTTATATGTGAATAAAGTTCTTGTACCTAACTTCTGCTGAAATATTTGTGAGTCTGGGAGTATGAATCTATAAGCTGTGAGTGCAAAGTGTTATGAATACAACTCAAATTTTTCCGACTACAAACTCTTCCTTTCTCTGTAGAAACAAATTCAACTTTGTGGGTGCGAATAAAAAACTGTTAGGATGACATTACAGGGCTGAGTAATCGATCCGCAATCTCATCAAACACAGCCACTCCAAATTTAAAGATGGTGAAAGACAGTGGACCAGGTAGAGCGACATCCTCCGATGAAGCATCACAGGTAAGATCAATATATATATCTCTATATACACAAGGGGTTGCTCCACCCGGTCCACTGTCTCTTGCCATCTTCAAATTTGGAGTGGGCTGTGTTTGATATGATTACGTATCATGAACTTTATTGACATATAAATACAAATACGACTGTTAAAGTTGTGCATGCACCTTTTTGACAGTGATCTTACTACATACTCTCCTGTGCTGTGCAAGTTTTGACATGGATGCAGTAACATTATCATTTGATGAAAGCTACCACCTTCTAGTCCTGAAAAATAATGTTGGCTTAGTGATTCCATCACAAGGCAGACTGAAGGTGCTGAGAGCTGCAGAGAGGGTGATTCACCAACCATCAGGATGGCAAACTACAAAGACGTCAACAGTCACCTATATCCGGGAGGAGATTGGAACAGAAAGAACAGAGGATGTTCTTCAGCTTATGGAACACACTGAGGAGACACAGTTTGGCATCGACAACCACTTTTTCATTTGTTGGATATATATGTATATACAAGCTATTTTATTTTTATTACTACTTTATTTTGATGTCTTTTTTAAGAAAAATAAAATGTATTCATACTTTTCTTGTTTGAGTTAATGGACTTGTGGTTGATTTTTGTTTGGGGTTACTGCTGGCTAGGGTTGAGCATTGTGAGCTAGTGTGTTCATGTGTTTGTATTGCAGTTTTTGACTAGTAATAAATATATATATATATATATATATATATATATATATATATATATATATATATATATATATATATATGTCCTTTTGCAAAATAGTCTACCTATTATACATGTCCATGTACCAGAATATTCTGCTATTGTTAAGCACACTATGACGATTAACAGACGCTGGGTTGTGTGTCCAGTATAATGCCTACATGTATGACACTTGCACAAAAAAATCCCATGAAAATCAGTTTTGTATTCAATCTTATTATTATTGAATAAATGCACTTCATTGAGTCTGCCAGAGAGATAACACTGAGTGGAGCAGGGGACCGGTCCAAGATGGTGACCACACGTTATCAGCGCCAATAGGCAGCCGCGGTCGTTTGAGCATCTATTAATAATGTCTATGCCTTCCCTATATCAGTACTGGGCATTAAGGGTTATCGTCGCGCTTTCAGAATTTGCTGCTCCTCGATTGGGTGGGTGGTTGGTGCGTAGATGGGCACCGAGTTAATCGTTAAGTCAATAAGCAACAATCTTTTTATAACTTCAAAAAAATTTCATTCATGCTCATTTTTGTTTTTTTTACAAGATTTGGATTTGGATTTTTGATTTTGTAAGTGGTTTGCACCTCTCAGCCACCGTAGATTCACCTTTCTTTTTTCCTCAAACATGCAGTCTGAGTTACTATGGGCTTGATCAAACTAAGTCTGGAATTTTTACAGAGGTGTTCAGTTTGCATCAATTACTAACAGACAGTATCTTGACATATCTGGATGGCCACTCCTTGACAACCCTGCATGATTTCTCCAATCATTTGTTTACAAAAAAAATTTCTTAACTCATGCAGAGGGTTAGACCATATTTTTATATGAATATAGATGTCTTTATGAGGATTTTTTTTTTTCTGAAGGTGGTTTTGTTGGAGGCAGAGTAGATGGGTGGTGATCCAAGAAACAGGTGAACAGAGGGTTGGTGAGCAGGTAGGCAACTTCAACACACAGAAAGCTTGAGTATAAGACGAAAAGAGGCAAGGGAACACATATAGCTTCCTCTGAAACAAAAAGGAAACTACCAATGAAAACACATAAGGGCTTGACTCTACCACCAAGACTGATTATCAGGCAACATGAAGGTTCAGCATTCACAAAGCCATACTCACACACTAGGTGACAATATTACTGGTTTCAACTAACTAAAGTAGAAACTCATCATAATACACATAATACACACAATATTTTTTTTTTATTGCAAATCTTGCCTATTTTGTCAAATTGCTACATTTTAAATTCGTAATGCCGCACCCTATAATTGAGGTTTTATGCAAATTAGTATTGCTGAGTGAAAAAGAGAGTTTGTTTAATTTAAGAATTAAGTTTATTTTAATAACAGAAAGTTATCCAGATAATTAATACAAACCATCTAAGGTTGTTGGAATTTACTGGATAAAGATACCTGAAAAGAAACAGTACAACTATAGATCATAGACAAAATAAAGCCAAGGTTCTGTATGAACAATCTCATCTTCTAGCAGTTCTTTCAGAATGCCATGGAGATGCTAAATATTACAACCTATGTAACCCCTCTCCCTTTATTGAAGCTAAATCATACATTATGGGCAATGAGTTTATTACATCTAACTCACTTTTACAGAATTTATATCCGACCACGCAATCATTTTAAAGAACATTGTCATTATTTCATTTTCCCCGACAGGTGAACAACTGAATTTTATTTGATTATGCCGTGCACTCATGCATATAAACATCTGAATCACTTGATTATGTTTTAAGCCATTGCAAGGGAACAGCACGCACTAAATTAGAATTCACAAGTGCATATTAATTCTTTGATAACAATTTTATATTTTACCAGATTAAACAGCATATTTTGGGTTAAGGGATCTATAATGCATTTTTAAAGTTTGGGCCAGAAGGGGAAAAAAAGAAAGATAATATAGTGTTGAAAAAAAGATAATCATGAAAGGTGTTTGCTTTGGTTGTATTATTAACTCACCAAGAAAATTTAATTACACACAGCTCAATACTTCACTAAGTGTGTTTGTATTTTAGATAGAAGTAAGGATAAAACGTATGTGAGAACCAGGCAATTCTCCCTCTGCATCTGCTCGAGTAGACACTAGACTGAGATTGTCCAGAATGGCAAGTCGGAGTGTTGGTTCCCTACAAACGATCAAAGTACTCTGTGGCTCCATGCTCTAACCACCAAGGGATTTACTGTCCTTATGACAAGCAGGCAGAGAGAATTAAGAGGACAAGCTTGAGAGAAAAGAGTGGGGGAGACTGAAGAGAGGAAGCAAGAAACAACAGTTGTGCGTAAATGTATGAGATTCAGCAGAAGTATGCTGAAAAAAAATGGTAAGACTGAAATTGGAATAGCTAAGTATGGCTGAAAGCTAAGAAGAATTCAAGAATGAAAGAGAAGTAAAATTGGGGGGCTCGGATAAAGAGGAAATTGGGAAAGACAAAAAAAAAAGAGGATGGCACTATTTAAGTGAAAACGAGCAGAGAACTAAGAACCTCAGGCCCTAAAATCTTCCTAGAAGCTGAGAGATGATTGCTACTCTAACACATTCCCACATCTCTCCTCTCTCTCCATTGCCCTCCATTTTAACAATACGCAGAGAATCAAGCTTGATGACCGTGGGGTAGAGAGAAGAGAAGTGGGCCAAACAGGAGAGGAAACTAAGACTTGAGGCATCAAAGAGTCCTGGGACGTTTTAATCCTTCTGCAGTGATATTAATCTACTATTCTCATCCCTGGTTCACTGTCAGCTTTCATCTCACTCTATTTGATAAATAATAAAAAGCACTATAATTAACCACGGGATAAGAACTATCAGAACAAAATTCTTAAAAATAAATCTTTATGGTGCTGAGATAAGTCCACAATCATTCGGTGATCCCAAATAAAACTGAAGATAAAAAAAGAGTTTTAATCTATAATGTTCAAATTTTACAGAGGTCTGTGTTGGTAACAATTTGCCTCTTGACATTTCAATCTTGTTAAGGGGACAAGCAAAATGCAGCGGTTAAAGGGTGAAAGGTGGTGTACAACCTGGATACCATACAAGTCTTCACTTTAGATGTTAGCAGTTGATGGGTTTTTAATGTAGATGAAAAATGCTCCAAAGTGTGTATTCATCCCTGTAACTAGTTCTCCAAATATAGATAAAAATTTAAAGTCAAAATAAAATACAACTATGTATATATAAAGATGTACTTATTTTCCTCTATTAGATTCACATTTAAAATGTCATAAAGGGAAGTCAAATTTGAATCAAATGATTCCAAAATGTGAACAGCATTATGAGGACGGCAGATTAAATACCAAGTTTAATTGTCAGTAACAGTCTTTTGATTTTTCAATCAAGAGTTTGCCATGAGGCTCTTTGTTCAACAAGGGCGAGTTGTACAACCTTTAGTTGTACAACATTTAGTCACATTATATTTATGTGTGAGGGTTATATTGCATTTCAGGCCAGTTTTGTTGTTTGACCCAAATGTTTCACAAAGTTTTGTGAAAAGTATTTGTGGGCACTTTTAAAAACATTTTTTCTGTGTGTTTAAACATGTGAAATCAACTGCAATCAAAATAAGATTGTAATACAAATTGAAGGGGCTGTTTGGATCATGTCCTTCTGGTTGTGGCAAGCAGTGCATCTGTAGCCAGTGGCAAGATACCATGTAAGGGAAGCAAAACTACACCATGTCAATTTTAAATCGAGCTCAAAATGATCAGTGTACAGGACAATCTAGTGTTATTAATACCTGGCATGGGTTCTCTTTTTTATCTGTCTGGCAGCATGGAACTTGGAATTGTTGTCCGAGTGACAGTGTGAAACCAATTTTTTTTTTACTTTCACAATTAGGTATTTCGGCTCACACTGCAATGCTTCACTTGATATATATTAATATAACCTTATTAAAAATTACTTTCAGTTTATTTTGAATGCAATGGACAAGGAACAGAATGGAAAAAAGAGGGATATAGATTGGGAAGAGTAATGAAGTGGGGAAAAGAATAGATGGGAGAAAGAAGGATACAGAGAATTCTAAACAATCAACTTTACTCCAAGAGAAGGTATAACAGAAAACTGGGAGACCATAATGACAAACAAAATAAACATGTGTAACAATAACATCTAGATCCCATAAAAAAATACACAGTACTTGGTAATATAGGATATATCTAGTAGCAACTAAAGCCCAACAAAGAGTGTCTGATTGCACCTGAATCTAAACACTATTGTGTGTGTTGGTAAGCATGCTCATTTAAATCCAGCTTCTCCATGAGGGTATTATATAATACGCTTGGAAAGTCACACATCTGTCCCCCAGGACCCAAAGTCAGGATGTCACCAAAGCGGAGCCAGCCTCCAGCCCTGGACACCAAGAACCACCAAAACACCTGTGGGCAGAGGTACCTGATGATGGCAGGGAGTGTAAAGACAGAAAATAGGCCACAGATTTAGTGGAGGGCCTAATATTGTCTAGGAGAGGCCTGGCATGGGTTTTAATAAAATACATTTTGTTTTTATGTTCATCACAAAAGGAAGTACAACTTCTGCTGTTTTAGTAGGCGATTTTAAAACTGCAAGTCAGTGCATTGTATTCGTAAAAAGCTTGGTGTACGTAAACACACCATGATCAGAATTATTCAATTTCTGCCTATTTAAATTATACATTTACACAGGCATGAATACATTTTAATCCAATCAAGATTTTCTCCTTTGGTAGACAAAGCAAGTGCAAAGCTCTATACACATCTGTGCATGCAACTGTACCATATTTTATACCTACCACAGCAGTCTCTTTTGTAAATAATTAGTGTTACCCCATGTTAATGACAGCTCCTGAGAGGGTGGGTGTTTCCCCCACTACTTGAAACCCCTTGATATTATAGACAAGCGTAGGCAGAGCATTGTTCTTCCTCTTTTCTTACAGCATCTTCTACATTAGTCAGAGCTCCATGTGTGAAACTCTTGATCTTGTTGGTTGGGAACAACACTGCATTTTTTTTGTAGAATAACATTGGATAATAAAAAAATAAAATACAACCTTGTGTCTGCTTACTTGTACCTGTTAATGCTAAAGTTCTGCTAATGCTACCAAAGTTGTTACCAGTAGTTCTGCTGTGTTGAAAACAAACCTTGTTCTTTTCACGAACATTCTCATTCGTCCTAGTTGTAATTAAATGTACACATGGAACATCGAGCCGGGCTTTCTAGCTGTTAGCTGAACTGCTAATTTCAGATGTGACATGACCATGAAAATGCTGAGAGTCCATACACATTTTTCAGTACCATCATGGTAGTACTCAACTCCATTCATTTCATCAGCATGATTGAAAAAAACATTAACAATCAACTGTCCAATAACGTAATTTTTTTCCCTCAGCAATATGTATGGTTATTAAAAAGCCTACTAAGCACTCTTCTTTCTTAGCTTTGAAAACTAATATGGTCTAATTTCCAATAACTCATTAAACATCTTAGCTTTTAAACATACATGTTCACAATGAGAGTGCTATTCCTGTCAGGTTGAGTTCCTCCTGTAGTTTTCTTAGGTGGCCAGGGGGGTCGCTGTGGCGGAGCTCCAGGATGGAGCTCCGCGGTTCCCAGGTGTCCCGGGTTGGTCTGATCAGCAGAGCAGTATAAGAGGAGTGTGGATCAACTACTCGTCGCCTGAGTGTTGCCTTTATCTGGTAACTCTCAACCTCAGTGCCAAGTCT
>JAVLVB010001002.1:478810-494360 GCA_032876305.1 Orestias chungarensis
CTGCCGCTACTTCCGCCACTCGCTGCCGCTGTACTTCCGCCACTCATTGGCGCCTGTACTCCATCATTCACCACCGCAGCAGAGTCATCATTGGACCTTTCCCCTTCCCTTGTCACTTCCCCATACAATAAATATCATTTATCATATCTTCTGAGTGTCTCTGCATATGTGGGTCAAGAACCTAAAAGCCAGTATGACAATTCCTGCATTGTAATTTAAGTGGCTCTTAGTGTATCAGTTGTATTCTCATGTGTTACAATTCCCCAAATATTTCCCCACTTAGTTGAAGAGTTTAATGCAGTTTTTTTAACTAGTGGCATAATCAATGATTTAAAAAGGTTTCTGTTTTAGAGAGACATTTATATATGTGTACAGTGCTCGGTGCTTAAGAATGTTTGCGTATATATTTACTCCATCTAGTTCTGCAATACCACATCCTAACTGTATGGTATTCTTAGAAAAATAACTGACAGAGACCTGTTTGATTATCAATCCTTGATAATTAGGTAGTGTCCATTGGCACTTGACTATAACTATTAATAGCCAAAACCACCTCATATTGAAGAATATAGAATGTTCAAAAATAAATCAATGATAATCAGCTAAAACTGTGATTTAGAAATAAACACTGACTACATAAACCAATGACAACGATTAACAAAAATGTCATCCGCCTTTTTTTACCACCCTCCCACCATGCATAAACAATCACTCTATTTCTCCAGGGCACATTGAAGCTCTCGAGCATTTCTAGAGGGAGTCTGTCACACATGGCATCATAAGCATAATCAGGAGTTCAAAGCTGGCATATATAAAACAAAACACCTACGATTCTCACTCCCACTGCCCCTTCTGGCACTGTTCATGTGTGGCATCTTTGTCTAAAAAAAAAAAAAACGCTAAAAGAAACATTACTAAAAGACATATTACATATACATGGAGGAAAAACCAAAGACATATATTCTGTCAGGCAGTGCAGCATATACCTACACCAGTGGAAATGTAACTTTTAATATAATATAATATATAGTACTAATAATAATAATATGATAATATAGAATCTCAAAATTATATAAAATGTATCTGTTATGCACAAGTATTACTCATTTATTCATATTTACTTAGCAGTTTAGCATATGTAAAGTTGCATTGTGGAAACCAGTGAAACATTTTATTTTTGTTGAAATCTTTTAACAGAGCAAAATGTGCTTTTATTTTAATGATTTGACCTTGAGGTGTAGATACTTAGCATTCCAAGAATGAAATTGGCACACTTAACATGGATTTGGCTTGATGTGTAGAGGGTTCTTATAGGCGCCAACTCTGTAGTATTTAAGAGGGCTACTGGCAGAGTAACACTGCATAAGTGTTTGAGTGTATGGGTAGGCTCCACACAAAGCTGCCAGTGTTTAATTTCTACCTAAATATTTATCACAGAGAAAAATGGTCATTCACACACATGTGAAACTGTAGACACACACAGACAGACAAAAAGAAGGAGGAAGGTTATTATTTAATGTGCTACTTGGCAAGGCTGACAGATACCAGGAGAATTGAATTTTGCCGGTGACTGTGGAAAAAAAAAATCACCATCCATCCTCTTCTCTTAAAGACAAAGGCCGACTTACTCAATTAAGGTCAACTCTGCTCTAATTTCCCAATGTATGATGTGTGGGCTTCGTTGGATTTAGACAAGTTAACAGCGAGAGTGAGACCTATGCAGCATCACATTAACTCAACACAAAGAGCACAATTCACTATCTCTAAGACTCACTAACCTGAATGATCTCTCTATCAACACTGGGTTCTTCCTGTTTGGGGGGCAAAATCACACAAAGCCTATTACCAGCAGTTATAGCTCCACTAGCTTCCCAAACACTAGGTTATAAAAGGCAAATTAGCAAATAATACTGAGTACTCCCTTAGACTGCAGATACACCTTGGGCAGGCATGATTTGCGCCTCAGCTCCTATCTTCCTTAAACATGCTATCAGACAATTCAGAAAAAAAGGGTCCACTTAAGAGTGTGTGTATGTGCGTGTGTTTTTGAGTGTGTTATTCTATCCATGTGTGCAGTATAATCTTGAGTGTGTCTGTTCATTCAAGACAAATGTCTAACTTATCATTAGCCTTCTGTCTTGATGTTATTTATCTTAGACACCTCTCATGCGTTTAGACAGTTCCAATTGGCTTTCTGTCCAAAGAAAAATAAGAGAAGAAGAGGTGGCTGAGGCAGTCAAAGGCAAAGGAGGTGAGACAGTAGGGACAGATACAGGAGAGTTTGGTGGTGGCAAACAATGTAAAGCAATTGATGTAAGCACTATTAGTGGATGGCATTTAGAACTATGGTAGTCATGTAGAGTTTTGCAAAGGGTAGGAGGTTCTTAAAAACAAACATGCCAATTTTAAGGCACCGGGTATGACTATAATGTGCAATTAAAGTTCTTAAAATTTATTTATTTATTTTTTGTAAATAACCAGCATTTTTATAAGACCTGGAGGTGACTTGATTGTGCTACAAAATTGTACCATGTGCCTAGAAAATACATAACACACCCCTTTGAAGATTATTTTAAAAAGAAGAGATAATTGCTGTTGTATTTAAATTTGTGTAGGTTCTATCCTGGATCACACTTTGTTGTTCTTAACTAAACACAAACAAAAACAATGTATTGATCACCATTATTATCTTATCTAAAGGACATTAGATATCAAGTATTACCTTCCTTTTGATCAAACAGCTCTTGGCAGAGCAACATTACTTGCATTTACTAATGCCTAGCCAGCACTAGAAGTTGCAAAATTAATCACAGGGACTCCTTTGCTAGCAATTTCTATCCACCACTTCTTCCTCCAACGTCTCTGCTGTACTGGCCGATGGCTAGAATGAGTCTTCACGTATTCCATTAACTTTCCTGAGGAGCCAGCTTCCAGCTTTAGACCGTGAGGCAGACACCCTGTCAGGTATAAAATCTAGGCTTAAAACCTTCCTGTTTGATAAAGTTTATAGTTTGGAAGAAGTGGAGAAGACAGCCTAATCCGGCCAGGTTCTTCTAGTAGTTTCTTCCTGTTAAATGGGAGTTTATTTCCTCTCCCCTGTCGCTACATGCATGCTCAGTATGAAGGATTACTGTAAAGTCAACGACAACACAAGCCATTTTTTCCGTCTGCTGAGTTCAGAGGAGTGTATGCTGCAAGTCAATGACTCGACTAAATCTGCTGGGCTTCATTAAATAGGAAACTTTTTCAAACTGATTTGTAATGATGCAGTTATAATTTTAATGTATTTTGTTGTAAAGTGTCTTGAGATGACATGTGGTGTAAATAATATAAATATAGTTCAAATGTGTTAAAAGCTTTGGAATTTACATTTTAGGTCCTTTGATTCTTTTTTAAGGCAGTTAATTGTTTATTTCATTTGAATTAGGCATTAGCCATTACAAACTCACATAAACCATAACAGGGTTTAATTAAAGTGTATTAACTTGGCATAATCGACCCTTTGTTAAATATTTACGACCATGACAAATTTAAGTTGTTTAAAAAATGTATATATATCAGTGTGTTGACAACAGCATAGACAAACATTCTTTCATATATTTTAAATAATTGATGAAGAAGAAACCAGAAAAACACAGATGACCTCACTAAATGTCTACAGAAAAAGCATTTTTAGTAAATAGCTACTGAAATGCCCACATTTGTGTTGAACAGCTGACAAGATGAAGCCCTAATTAAATATTACTGATTTATTTGTGCCAACAACATATTTATCTCACCAATACCTAATGATTTCAGTGATAATACACACCAAATATTAATAATAAACACCTAACAAAGAGGAATCCACTAAATACTATGACCTTTTGTGTCCTCGTGTAGTGTGTTCAGTGTTGCAACCGTCTTTGCATTAATTAGGTTTTTATGCTGTCACGTAAATTCTTTTTGACAGTCTGACATACAGTATAACTCACAATACAGTGTTACTATCACTGACCAAAGTTATCAAGAAACAGCAGAGTAGTAACATTAAGCATTCTGACCTGACCTTGCTTAAGGAAATGTGTAAATTACTGCATGTAAATTTTATCCTCTACCCATTAGTTTGTTAATTTCAGACATATATATTTATTTATTTATTAAAGAATCATTTGTGTCAACACCACAAGGGATGCAGAAGAATACTATTATTTGTTGTACAGACTAAGCTTTATCAGCCATGAAATACATAAAGTAAGCAATTCAGGCATTAGAAACCTACAGGAAGCCATATCTCCCTTGTTTGCATACATCTTGTTAGCACTCTCTCTAAAATATAGACATGTGATTATGCATTTGTGTGTACCATCTGATTAGTGACTTATCAGAGAGAACAGATCAGTGAGCGGTTCTTTTTTTGTATGCTAAATCCCTTAAGGCAAGAAAGAGAAGTTATTGGATGGAAGGGTATACTATACATAAGCATAGACACAAAAGCAATGTAGAAACATACTCAGCTATGCAAGTCAGTGCATACTAATGCATCCTCAATTAAATGGGATTTGTTTTTAACCATTTTCTACTTTATTGTGCCACGGTAGTACAGTCTCTGGGCACTCCAATGTTAATTGCTATTAGTGCTCAAAGTCATTGTTGTTGTTTCTGACATGATTGGGTTGTTGAAATACATAAACAGAGCTCCAAACACTGGGTCTGATTGGAGGGCAAGAAAAGGTTTAGGTCTTTTATTAGTGGATTTTTATTGAAATTATTTTACCAGCTAAACAGACTTTCTTTGAGGTAGTGTATGCTTAGATATTTTATTTAAAGAAGGAAAGTGTTAATTTTGTTTAATTCATCAGAACTAATTGACAATTTGGAAAAAAAACTTTTTTGTTTTTTCAATTTATTTCTCCATTGTTTATTTAATTTTTTTTATTATAATTTTTTTTTAGTAAACCCCGCACCCACAGAATGGAGTTCTCTAAACAAAAACAAAGGTCAAAAACAAAGCTCTAAACAAATACTGAAGCTGTATTTTTAACCACAGATAATTGGCTAAAGATTTGGCTCAATTTACCTCTCAAATAATCCTATGTTTTTAAAAATCTTGTAGGAATCTACGCAATTATGGACAACCCAGAGCATTTTAATTTTGAGTGTGTTATCCAACAACAGAGGATCTTTAAACATAGGCTTTTACCAGCTGCACTATACACCACTACAGGAGATTCTTGCTGCCCACAGCCATCAGCATCTACAATAACTCTTTGAACAAGCTTGGTTAACAGGCGTTAATGTGCCAATGCGTTTGAGTATTTATTCCATATCCTTGATATCAGACCTCAGTTTTCTTTACTAGTTTGCACTTTGACCATACCAGTTGAACATTCTTTGCATTAGTTAAGCATTTTGTTGCACTAGTATAACAAAAGGTTGCACTTTTCAAGCAACTAGTAACGCTTTTGTTCAGCTGTTTTGAGCAGATGCTGTACTCGTAAAGCCATGCCTACTACAAATAGTATCAAAGTCCAAGCTAGTCATCAGTTTTACACATTAGTAGGCTTCCGACCCAAACTAGTCAACTTTCACATTGTACTAGTTTACTAGTGGGCTTTAAAATGTCTGACATGTTAACTAGTTAACACATTTCTGCTTACTAGTTAACTAGTGGCATACAGTTTGTACTAGGTAACTAATAAGAGTAAAAAGACCACTAGTAAATATATAAATGTGTACTAGTCATTTAATCCTAACTAAAATTTACACTCATTATGGCCTCTTTATTCTTGCTAGTTTTGTAGCTAAATTAAGTTTTTACTTGTTGAATAGTTATGTCAACAAAAAGTATAATTCGTAGAAAAAATACATCAATAGTAAAAAACAAGTAGAGTTCAGGATGCTTACTTGTTTACTAGTAAAACCAAAAATGTCACTAGTACCAGTAGTTGTGAAAAATGCTAATGAAGTGGGAGGTGGGGTGTTGGCTCTAGAATGGTGACTCCGCCCAGTTAAAATGTAACTCTTTAAAGCCTGAGCAGCTCTCAATGTTGTTAGCTTGTTAAATTGTGTACAATAAATAAGACATTCATGCTTTATTTTATTTCATTTGTAGAATTACACATATCACATCTGATTAAAATAGGCTCTCTTTCAGAGAATCAGGGTAATAAGAGAAGAAGAGAGTCCCTTGAAGTGATAAGCAATGCCTATGCTGTGGTCTGAGTTATATATATGCAATTTAGACCACTTAGATGGAGATTAATGTGACATTGCAAAAAACATACCTTGGAAATACATGGCACAATCAAAGCTAAATGAGGCCCTGGGAAATATTATGCACATGTAGTGTGCATATGTTAAATCATATTTTATTTATATAACGCTTGTCATACTAAAAGCAGCGCAAAGTGATTAACAAAAAAAAATATATATATATATAAACAGAACCACCACCTCCCTCTCACCTCTACAACTCAGCAAGAATATTCTAAAGTAAATTGTAAATATAAATTTATGAACAAAACCTTACAAAACCATATCTTGTTAATATTTCAATAGAGAATTAATAAAGCTAAAGAAAGAAAAACGTATGAAAGTATGAAATTAAATTACATAATATCTTCTCATATGGAATAAATACTCAAAGGCTTGTCATACCTTACAACAACATTAATTTCCAAGCAGTTTAAGCAGTACAAGAGGGAAAGCTGACTGTAATTAGGTTTACTTACATACTAATAACTAGGATTATCACTATGATTATATATATATATATATATATATATATATATATATATATATATATATATATATATATATATATATATATATAGAGGATGCCATGATGGAGTTTGATGACAGCCAAGCATAACTGTACTAAATTTTTTCCTCTGTCAGCAGTTCAAACCACATCAAAGAGCGAACCAGACCACAAAGTGTGGACTTGTTATTATTACTGCAGTAAGAAGGGTTTAAAATGCATGCATATCTGGAGCAATGACCTCTTCTGACACGTAGATTTGTCTTTGTGATGTATCTACTGTGACAACAGAATGGAAAAGCAATAAGTGGCACAGTTAAAAAAGTAAGAGGGGATTTATCAGTACTGGTAGTGAGTAAGCCTATTATAAATGAGTTAAGCAGAAGCTTTTGTTTTATGGTAAATCTATAAAGTGACAGACAAATATTTATAACTAGGTCAAACTGGCAAAAGGATTTTAAATTATAGCAGAAAACTAACCATAAGTATTCAAAAATGTATACCAAGGATGTGGAAAACATATTTTCCCTAAAATAAATAAATTTATGAACAGTATTTATTAGACTAAATTAATTAATCATATTTATTTCAGAGTTAAAATGTGCTATTTGGGTTTATTGTAGTCCATTACCCCTTTATTATAATATTATTTGAAAAAGCTAATATTGGTCAATATACACAATAGTACTATGCAAGCGTTTTAAAGCAAAAACATTCCAACCTTTTACATGTTAATCCTAGTATTGAAATGGTTTCTGGAAAAAGGACCACACAAACAGGAATGCTATTCTTCCCTGACTCCATCCATTGCTTTTACAATCAATTCTAAAGTAATTACTAATGACAGGATCTGTCAGAGATTTCTATCTTATCGTGCTGGACGATTTGATAATAGAATTTTATCAGTGGAAATCAGAACGGAGATCATTACCATGTCAAGGATACCCAAGGGTATATGAGGTCAGAATATAACTGAAAGAACACGTCTAGCCTATTTAGGGACCTTGGAAAAATGTTTAAACTGGAAGCTTTACAGCACCTGGCCTTTGCCAGAATAACATTTTTGCATACATCTTCTGTTGATACCAAAATACAATATCTTAATAACATGCACATACAAGTATTGAGGCTTTTAGTTATATTT
Organism: Orestias chungarensis; assembly: GCA_032876305.1. Lineage (NCBI taxonomy): Eukaryota > Metazoa > Chordata > Actinopteri > Cyprinodontiformes > Cyprinodontidae > Orestias > Orestias chungarensis. Next base: position 486,697 of record JAVLVB010001002.1, read on the forward strand.
AATTCAAGTCAGTTTATATTTATAGAGGCCATGAACAACACACCTCTGCTAGGCTTTTCACAAGAAACATAATTTCAATTCAGTCATACCGTCATTCCAATGGAAACTATTACATACTGCAACAAGTTGAGCTTATTAGTTTTTAATTAGGTAAAGTTTTCAAAGTAAAGAAATAGATTGCATTGATATGGTGGCAATATTCCAGACAGTTCTCATCAAATGTTTGAGATGACATAATGAGAGGCATTTTTAGGACATAAAGACTGCTACCTTTTATAGCTGTCTATATTGACTGTCTATATTGACAGTCTTCACAAAAAGGCAGAAAAGAAGTTTGCTGAATGTGGTGTAAAGTATATTAATATAGGGCTAAGATAAGGTAAATAATACATTTGACATTTTCACAAAAACGGGTAATAATTGCTTTTTTAGACAATTGATACCATTGTAAAAAAAAAAAATTCAATATTATGGAAGAAATTCTCAAGGAACTACCAGAGGCTTGAATTTGTGCAAGATCTAGCACCATAATCGGTAAAGAGGTATTTCACATGTTAGTTAATCCTGAACCAGAGAAACTTTACGAGCCATACCTGAGCTGAAGAGAAGAACTGAACTGCATCTTATTGATTCAATGTAAGCAAATTATGCATATCATTTTAAAATTAAGATCTCACTATCGACAATACAAGTTGCTCAATGTTAATTTGATAATTTCCAGTGAATGATAATTTAAATGTTCTCATCTGCTGTTATAGGCCAACTGTCTAAACTAAGTGCATTTTATATTACAAGATGTCGTGTGGGCTGATGTAATTCATATAAAAGGAGCTCCCACCGAGTATTAAGTGCATGTACTCTGTAGTACATGGAGAAACAATTTAGGCTATACTCCTAGTTTTTAGTCATATTTTATCACTTGATAAACCTTGTTGGAGTCTTGTGTTTTAACTAGTCTTGAGTTTTGTGTTCTTTCAGTTCATGTTTGTCTTTTCTATGTTTGAAAAAGGTTTATTGAAACAAAAAAAAAATAGACTTAAGGAAGTCATACTATATACTATCATTTATGTAACATAAACTGGAAATCTAGCAGCTAAAATATAAGCTTCTGGGTAAACGGAGCAAATAAAGAATGATTTACCAGTGAAACAGTAATGTGATGGACCTGGCAGCAACATCCTCATTTCCTTTCCTCCAAAATGCCCTCCTCACTGCCCCCTCTGCCCTTGGTGTGTCTGTTTGTGTGTTTCCTCCGGTGTTGCTGTTTTACTCTAATGGTATCTTGCCTTTTTTCACACCGGGTGTCTACATCTCTCTCCGCTGGTGTTCCCTTTGCAATTTTTTTTATTCTCCCAAAACTGTCAAGACATGAAAAATATAAAAACATATTTTTTTTTTCTTTCCTTTCAGCGTTGACCCAAATGATAAAAAGGAGGTGTCTGTTCAAACTACATCATACAATCTTTTATCATCTTAAAACCACAGCAAACCTTTAAGGCCAATTCTTTTTTGCATCTTATATAGGAATCAGAGTTTGAAGTTAAAGTATGTTTACCCAAAATCTATAATCCTTGGTCAGAATAAAGCGATAGTTGATATATTTTGGAAAAGTTTAGTTATAACATGTTTTATTTAGAGCAAGTCAAAATGTTGGCATTCACTTTATTCACTTTTAAAAATATTTCTTTCATTATTTTGTTTGTTTATTTCACATACATTACCTATTATAAGTTCTTAACCCATTGAATGTTTTAATTTTGTTATTGCTTTTACAAATCAGTTATGATTACCGAAAAACAAAAAAATGTACAAAAAATAAATGAATTAGATTTTTTTTAAATGGCAAATAAATAAAAAAAAATTAACATAAAATAAATTATTGTGACTGATGTCATTTAATAGAGGTCCACACAATTCAAATTTTACAAAGAATAGAAGATCACAACATCCCCTAAGTGGAGTGAATGTGTTTTAAGTAATTGTAGTGTAAATACACCTGTGTCTGGAATATCGATTTATTAGTTTATAAATAAATAATTTGTGTTCACATCACTGTGCATCACTGGGAAATTTATTTTATCAGACTGCACTCCCAAGCTTTTTTCGATTGGATAGTTCTTCTTCTTCTGTTCAGTTTTACTACAACCGTGAAGTCAATTTTATGTAGTAATTATCAGATTTTTTCTGTGGTTTACAACAGGCAGAGGACACCTCCCTAACATTAAAAATCCATATTCAGTTGACTAAAATGCTCCAAATCAATCCTAAATGATGCTACTCCACTGGAGTACCAAGACACAGTCTTTATTTTATTTCAAATTTCTTTATTTTTTGTAAAAAAAATTCTGCAAAATGTAATTGATCATATATTACTAACAGCTTTTACTGTAACATAGAGCTCATGGGTCTATCAATTACAGCAACCTGAGGCTGTGGAGGAGAAACACACTGAATATCAAAACAGTGTGTTAATTAACACTACATTTAACATAACACATTTTTTTCCTCTCCAATCTAGAGTAAGGGCAACAAACCAAAAAACAATACGTCTTTGTAGCTTAATAATCTGATTCTTTTTTAAGAACACTTCAATTTATCCCCCAGCGCTACTGTTGGTTTTTTTCTAACACACTTGTGATTTTTTTTTTTTGCCTGTATGGATGACTTGCAAGCAGCGAAGAGCAGCATTACACACCACTTCAGTCAAGAGGGTCTGTTGTAAATGTGTCTTTATCTATGTGTGTCTAATGTGTGATAAAAAGCTTTTCTATCTGTCAGAATGATGCAAGGTGAGATGTAGGGGGAAAAAGGTATATTTACTGTCTAGCTTTATAGAGTTGCATGGTATTCAACAATGTTTGAAATGGAGAATGACAAACAGAAGGAGCGGAGACAGTAGAAAAAATGACACTGCGTGGAAGAGGTATTACTGACTGTGGTTTGATTTTAAGGTCACATTTTTTACAAGAAAATCCAGTGATGTTAGAGACACTGGAAGATAGTTACATTAAAGTGTCATTGAAACAAACTATGCATACAAAATCATGTTAAGTTAACACTTTGAAACTAATTTCATTAACAGTATACAATGTAAGGCTATATCAAACAAAATGTAAAGGAAAAAAAGACAAACTGCATGCTCAAGGAGTTTTGGCACGATTATGACACATACAGGCCTAAGGAGCTTCTTCTGAAATGAAAAAAAAAAAGGTTCACTTTATTTCTACACCGGAGTAGAATTAAAGTCAGGCCACTTAAACTGATTCCAAATTAGGTGGTCTTAAGGGAGGAAACAGAATACTGACCTAAAATCATTTGGCTTTGAGAATAATTGGGTCACTGCTGCAGCTGATAGTTGTGAGTTGACCCATGCAGGTGCAAGATTTAAAGAAGGATTGTTGAATTATTATTTCAACAAACCTATGAATGTATAATCATTTTGACTTGAGGACACAAAAATATTTTTTCTTGAGACACCTTTTGCCTATATAAGCAACATGTGTCCTGGCCTCGATTGTCTGATTGCTGACTCTAACTCTAAACTACAATAATTATACTATATTCCTAACCCTTTGGTTGTGTCTTTCCTGGAATCAAATATTTTACTACTAAAGTCTAAGGCATTAACACAATACATTGCTTCTGTTGTGAGAGGAGACAACTATTTACCTTCATAAACTTCATCCACCCATTTTTACATAGCAGCCTTTTTTTGTGAAATGAAAGGGTTCTTACTCCATCCTTTACTTTGGCAGATTAGCACCCTTACATCCATGTGATATATATTCAACATATTTAAATTAAAAAATGTAAATGTTTTTTTTTAAAGTTTTTGTCAAGAAAAAATTCACTTATCTACAATTATGGGTACATACTTTATTATTAATGATGACATATCTTATAAAAATTTCTTTAAAGATGTCTCATTTGTGTTGCAGAGTGATGAAAACATATAACATATTGTCAAATATTTATGCTAGTACTGCCTGGCTTTGCATCACTACTGTTATATTTTAATAAACCGGTCTCCAAGTAAATCAGATTGGTTTAAATTTTAGAGTTAATTTATTATGGATAATTCCTAACCTTAATCTAAAGACATTTTCTTCTTCCGTTGCCATTCCATGAAAGTACAGTTTTCTCTTGCTTTTGCTATAACTTTTTTTTTCTTTACCAGCTTGCTGACTCTACAAGCAAACATTTGTAAAGGAAAGTGAAATCATTCTGTACTGTCATGTGGCTCTAAACACAGAGGGACCATTTGTTCTGGAAATGTACACTAATTTCAAATGCTTGGACAGGACAAACACACTTTGGGTGACACAGAGACACACAGAAAGAGTAATTATCATTCACCTATTGCCTTATAAATCCTCAGCAAGTTGTTTTAGTGCTGCTGACTTGGAGGGAGCAACACAAGCATTTCCACCACAAATGTGCTTTATAGTCATTATTAGACTGACTAATTGAATTTTTTTCTATTTGTAATGAGATTAGGTTTCCCCTGTAGTATTTGTATACTGGGATGCTCATAGAGTTTGTATTTATCCTAGTTTTCTTTACATCTGATACAAAATATCCGCTGTAATTTTGATTATTATTTTAGACAATACTTATTGCTGTATATTTCTGCAAACAGCTTGCCTTTATGCCAGTCATTTTTGTAACTGTTAGTAAGTTACTCATGGCCACCCAAGGCTATTGCATCTATTCATCATTCAACAGGAACTAAACAGAAGAGATAAGACATTCATGCAGAAATTATAGGTGTTTCGGTAAGCAGCAGATTGTAAGAAATTCAAGGTTGTATGACCTGGATTTTATTTTATTTTTTTACTGAATAGATTTTAGGTCAGTTTCTGTGCTGCATTAGGGAATAAGGTAATGTAAAGCGTATAGCCACAAAGGAGGTTTTAAAGTAGTTTGAGAATATCGAGTGACTCTGAACTAATATGACCAAAATAACCTGGTTTAACTGATCCCTGATAAAACTGTTAGCAGCCAAGTAGCAAAATGTAGTAAAAAAAGGAAATTTAAACCCCTGTCTCATAGTTACATCCAAAACCAAGTATAAAGGGGCTGGATATAGATTTTCTTTTTCTCATTAAACTACAAAATTTGTGTCTGGTAGAAAATTATATAGGTATCTCTCAAATTATCACAGAACAAAAAAAAAAAGTTTTAATTACATGTTATTAAAAACATTGAAAGATTGTAAAAAAAAATAACAGCAAAAAAACCTTTGCTGACCTGGTTTATGCAGGTTTCCATGGCTATTATGGTGATATATATTGGTGATATTATGTTCAACTTAATGTGCAAGTCAAAAAAAGACAACAAAGAGACAGAGGCGGAGGATCTCAAATGCAATACAAAGCATTTATTAAATTATTAAGATCTGAATGGAAACAGAACTAGAAGACACTCACCCGAGCCAATCGCTACTATGCCCCAGTCTGAAATTACTTTCTCTGAGTTATAATTTTATAAACCTTTCATTGTTCCTTTGAAGGTGGTTCTGTTCATAAACAGTTTTCCATACACACACTTAAATCCACCAAAAAATGTATATTCCTAAGACTAGGAGTAAGGTTAGACTGACATCTGGCACAGTAACTTCTTTATCAATAGTACATTCTGTTCAAGTACGTTCTGTTCTAGGGCTTAGCGCTTGGTCAACTTAGGTGCATAACATCAGTTGATACTGGTTACAAGACAAGCTGTATTACACAACCAAGGCCTACTGGATAATTAATGTAGTATCATAGAAGTCATAATATAAAATGCCTTATTTCACAATTCAGTATCAGTCTAAAGCAATGCATATAGCGCAAACAAGTATATATAAGTTTTAATAAGCTAGTACATATAAACTTGAATTATCCTAACAGTGCATCTTTTAAGTTGGAAAACCTTTTTTCCATTTTCATCTTATCAAAATGGTGGGGAATTTATGCTTCGTAATCTATACATGGAGTTGTAAGTATAAAAAAAAAATCATTAAGCTAATTTTTCTCTTTTGTTACTTCAAACCTTCAACACAGGCTCCTGGACTCCTTTAAACAGAGACAATCACAGCTTTAGATAGATGTAAAACCTAATATACTTGACATTATTACTGGTACAAGTGCAGTTTTAATATGTAATGTAGAGAGAACTTATGAACGACCGTAACATTTTTTACATTTTTATCTATATTTTACTTCAGCAATACCTTGTTAACCTTCTTAAGATTGCACGGTGGATCTCATACACACTGTTACAAAAAAACTTGTAGCATCATCTTAAACAATAATTAAAATCTGTAACTGCATCACTGATATTTTACCCAACAATATACATTCCTTACTAACGAGTAACAATGCTAAATCTTAAAAAAATCCTTTATATTCTGCTCATAACTACAAAAATAGGTATTGACTAACCTAATTACACACATACTAGGGGATTCTACCCTCACATCACTGTTTACCATTTACAACTGATGGACCGAGAATAATTGGCATTAACAGAATAGTAATGTGTATAGGTTAACTGATACATGAAATGACACCTTCATCCTTACCAAGTGAGGTAAACGCTTTGTGAGCTAAGGTTATGTGCATTTGTGTTTCAATCTCAGCTTTTGTAACCTAAATTCCTAAAATAATGTGCATCATTGTCGGATACTTAATACAAAATAAAATACTGCATGCAGATTATGTTGTTAAATTCTCCAGTAACCCACTATCTCATGGTTAGTGAAAACTGTTATCTTTTATCAGTCTCTGGTGATTTACTTTTACCTGGGTCCACCATAAAACACCACATTTTATAGGGGTATGTGTCACAGCGTTTTGGTAGAAAAACTAAAATAATTCCCAAGTTAGCCATCAGTGGTGTCATGTCGGGTTTTAGATTTTCTGACCCACAAAGCCAGAGACACTCAGAAGGTTTAGTTATGATGTTTATTGTAGGTGAGTGGTGACACGGAAAGGGGTTGGATCCAGCGGTGAGTCTGTGGTGACGGTCCTGGGAAAGGAGTGCGAACGGCACTGAGTGGCGGAAGTGAACGGGAGGCTTGACGTGGGATACCGGGAGACCTCTGAGAGTGAGGACAGGTTTGGTGAATAACGGGTTATCAGAAGTGCAGAAAGAGAACGGTCTTACTTGGGTTGTGGTGGATGTGTCGCCAGGGGAATGTCCGGTTGAGTCCTGAGTTTGGTGTGGTCCGGGGGTCTGAGCCAGCTGATGGGGTATGCTGGGGAAGGCAGATCGAGCAGAGTAAAGAGGAGTGGGTATACCTGTGATCAGGCGGGATAAGATGTCTCCGGAGTTGGGTGAGATATGACTGAGGGAACCTGAGGAGGAAGACAAGGAGTAGTTAGCAGTGGCAGGATGAGCACAGGCTAAGGACGCGGAGAATCTAAGAACAATACAGGAAACAATCGTTGCACTGGGAATAATCGCTGTCATGGGAGACAGACTTAGCAAACACTTGGAACTTAGTCTAGGGACTAATTTGGCACTGAGGTTGAGAGTTACCGAACAAAGGCAACACTCAGGCGCCGAATAGTGGATCCACACTCCTCTTATACGGCTCTGCTCATCAGTGCCAACCCGAGACACCTGGGAACCACGGAGCTCCATCCTGGAGCCCCGCAACAGCGACCCCCGTGGCCACC